>PVJS01008189.1:0-53890 GCA_004027185.1 Glis glis | reverse complement strand
GAAAAAGACTTTATTACCTGGGGGGATGTGCATAGATTGAATCCTATCCCACCCCTTGACTTCATGATAATTTTTCATACCACTAATTTCCTTTCTTTTCTTCATTTTATTTTTTTCTTCCAAGCCTCCCAAGAATTGAAGTAATAAATCTGTTATATGATAATTTTGTTTCCGTGATTTCAATATATGTAAATTAAGGGGGCCTCCTGGCAGAGATGAACGATGCTTCTAGTGTCTGGAAAGCGACTCCCCAACTCTGCTGCTCCTCCTGCTTGTTTTATGACCTTGAGGAAGCCACTTAATGGGTCTGTGCTTCCTTTTCCTCATGTGCCAAATGACAAACATGAACTAAATGACCTTGAAGATCTATTCCAGGGGTCAGGCCCCCAAGAGGGAAGAGGATCACTGAAGAGCGGGGCAAATAGTGTGTGTATTGGTGGGGCGGTGCTGGGGGCAACCAAAGGTTTGTTTCGACATATTAAAAATACTTTGTGCTCTGTCGCTTGACCGAGGCCTCCTAACTGTGCTTTCGTGGTTTGCGAAACGTGTCTCCAAGGCCAAGGTAATTATAGTTGTTCCGCTGAAGCATGACAAATGGCCTCTCAATTTGAATTCTTTTATGGCAAAGAAAAACCTTCCATGACAACAGTGCTGGAACTTAATTACAGGCTTCAGATCTGGGGGCAAGAGTAGAGAGAGTCATTGGCTGCGGTAGAGAGAGGGAAGACAGGAGCACAGGCCACCAGGAAGGGTCAGGACAGGGGGTGGCCAGCCACTTGGCGGGGCTTCATTCAGAACCCGCCGCGTGCTAGGTGTCATCCCAGGATGTCACATACACTATCTCATTAATTCCCACAGCGCCTGAAGAGCAGGTCAGGAGGTAGTTTCGTAGTTTCCTGCTCTTCATGTCTTGCAAAGACGAAGATTGAGAGACTGAAAAGCATCTAAGTAGGCGACTTGAAGTTACTCGATAGTTGTCAGAGGCGGGATTTGCAGCCTGAGAGTTTATTCATTTATATCACGTGTTCTGCTTTTAGTTCGTGGGTGCCTGTTTTTTGCCAGGCACCCATGTAGGAGCCACTGATGCAGAAGCAAATGAAGCAAAATCCCTGCTTTTATGGAGTTTGACAAATAGTGGAGTGAAACCAGTCACAACAAACCAACAAATCAATAAATAATTTCAGATGGTAATAAAGGCCAGGAAGAAAATAAGCTGTGTGTTTGAAGAGGGACAGGTAAGGGGAAGGCCACGTTACAGGAGGTCGGCAGGGAAAGCTCCCGGGAGTTATATTTGAGCTGAGCCCTGTGTGACGGAGCAAGTGAGCCATGCCAACATCTATTGGAGAGCATTTGACATGGAGAGACCACAACAGCAAAGGCGGGGGCCTTGTTTAGGAACCAAGAGAAAGCCAGCCTAGCTGCATGAGAAACGGGAAAGGGGAAATGTTTGTAGTGGAGTCGGAGAGGTGGGCAGGCTCCGGATGACCCAGGGCCCCGTAGGCCACAGGAAGGTGCTCAAATATTACTCCATGTGCAGAGGAGGTGTCGTGGGATTATCTGCAAGGAAGTGTCATGATCTCCAGTTTCTGTTGGCAGCATTCTGTGTTATGTTGCTAACAGGGAGCCACTACAGAGGGGAAGTTGTTTACAGAGCCAGCAGGGAGGCCCACATGAAAGTTAAGTTAGGGGCTGATGTTTCAGGTGGACTGAAATTCTAGGTCTTTCTCAGAACAGCAAGACTGAAATAGGGCGAGACGTCATCTCATTTAAACTTCTGACTTTAGCAAACAAAACAAAACCTTAGCAGACTCAAGCTGAGCATCTGGACTCTATTCAAAGACCTGTGTAAAGAGAACTAATTCCTCTGTCTCGGGAACTCCCCCTCAATTTGTAGAAAGTGGTGCGTAGATTCTAAACAGTCTTGACACTTCTAAGTCTGGGCTTGTACTTGACTCAGAAAAAATCTCATCTGAAATAACAAGACATTACAGTTCTGGGGTAAATTGATTTACATTTTTATGCAAAGCTGTGTGTGTGTGTGTGTGTGTGTGTGTGTGTGTGTGTGTGTGTTGATCTTTATCTTTGAAAAATAATTTTGAAGATGCCATCTACATTTTACCATATAGGACCTGGATTTCCTGGTGAGGTGGCATGGCATGGATGGTTCTAGAATCTTACTATAGATTTATCAAGTTGGTTTATTTTATTTAAATGATTTAGGTTAGAAGCTCATTATTCTCTTACTTTGACAAAAGCATTAAGAGTGAAAGCCCATCAGCAAACCAAGTCTGCTTAACAATATAAGCCGTCTTCAGTGTAGTGTGTGTGTGTGTGTGTGTGTGTGTGTGTGTGTGTGTGTGGCTAACCATCCAGTCACATGTGGGTTTCTAGCAACAGACTCATTTATACAAAATGAGTAGGCATTTAGTTGAGCACTGATACAATGGGCCCCAGAGAGCAAGATATTAATTGTAAAATAATTTCATTTAAGCTACACAAGTGTAATTGAGAAGGATTTGGTGGGGGGGGGAGTTACCACCTTTAAGTTATTTGGTTTGTTTTTTTAAATAAATAGCATATTTGTTTCTCAGGGAGAAAAAGATCCTTGAACCATCTGCCTGCATGAGTTTAGGAAACTTCTAACAGTCCAGGAGCCAAGGACGGGGATAGTGTAGGGACAGGCTGGGGTTGCCTTGGGAGAAAAGTATGACAGAAGGTCATTGGTTTAGGGAACCTTTCAGTCCCCCCCATCCCCAGCTCCACATTCTGTGATGGGGGAAGGAATTTCCTCCCGTGGCCCCGAGGCTGCAGTAGATTTCACACAGGCTTTACAGCCCAGAGCTGGAGGCCTCACAACCACATCAGAATAACAAGCTCAGCTGTCAGCTCGGGGACTGAACAAGCAGATTTTCTTCCATTGTCTGTTTTCTGGAATGACGAATACGAATCCCGTCTTCTCCATTTTGCTGTAACTCTCTCTCTATGACACTTTTGATCACCAGGAGGTTTCTGGAGATTTTCTAAGCCCCACATTGTAATTAATGCAAAGAGATAATGCAATTCCAACCGAACCCTGTGCCTCCACTGGCAGCCCCAGCATTTGAGGGGTGCAGTGGGTTGGGTTGTGCAACCTCCCACGTTTAATATTCTATACCTGCCACTTTGCATCTGGCCCCCCAACCTGAACAGGTGGGCTGAAGGTCTGATTGGAAACTGTGAGATAAATTGTATGTTTATTATGCCAAGCTGACTAAATGCCCTTTGAAAGGATGACTACAGGGTACAATCAAGTTAATTGCTTTAAAAATCTCCTTTTGGTGTACTGGGCTCTATGAAAATTGTCAGGCAGTGGATTCTGTCTCAGTAAGTGATCTGAAGACAGTGGTGTTGGGTCCACGAGTTTCCGCACACACGCCCTCCCTCACGCCTACAGCTGTCCCCTCCCCTAAGTGAGCCGAGAGTCCCCTGGGCCTGGGAGGCATGTGCTGCTGACAGAGATGACAAGAGCTGACAGTTTGATGTGTGAGCTGACGGAGTGCTTTCTTTCTTTTTATTCTAGATGCTGAAGAGTATCAGCCTCCAATATGGAAATCATACTGTGAGTACCCGAAATGAAAACCTCTTCAGAAGTCCTTAGCTGGTCTGCCTTCGAGGACAACCCTTGCTGGTGCAGTAGCACGCAGGCGCAGTCTCATGTGATGGCCCTGAACACCAGCACTGTCCTTTCCCACCTAGGGGAGACTCCATATGGGGCTTTCGGTTTGTTTTTTGTAGTCGGTTGGCACCGGTGAACGTGTTGACTTTCATGAATTATGCTCTTGGCCATACACCCCAAGGCTGCAGTATCACATGACATTAACCACCGAGACAGTCACAGATAGCAAAGAATAATGTTTGGTCACTAAGGGTGACTCTTTAGAAACAGAGATCATATCCAAGCACCAGTGGCCTGGTCAGGTCTCCTCATGAAGGCAGGCCAGGGCTGTCCTCAAACTCATTCTCCTTGCTTCTCTGTCCTTCTCTCTCCTTGCTATCAGATGCCTGACTCAGGAATTCTCCAGAGAGAAGGGAAGACTGGGTAGGGTAGACCCCTGTGCCAAGGGACAGAGGTGACAGGTTCTCGTTCAGGCTCCACTGCAAAGCGGCAGTAATAAAAATAATCACTACTGTCATTATTCTTGTTGCTGCTGACCAGCGAGAACCTGCCTTGTGCCAGCTACAGCGCTGAAGGCATGATCCTCACCACAGCCCTGACAGACGGGTACCATTGTAACCTCTCCACCTCCTGTGTAAGAAAGCCACAGCTCAGCAAGGCTAAGTAACTGGGCAAAGGTGTCACAAAAAGTGCTAGGGTGGACCCAGGTGGGTGGGTGGTAGGGTGGCTTGACTCACAACAAGAACCCAAGACTCTTTTCTATTATGGAAATTATATATATATATATATATATATATCCATATATATCCATAAATATGGATATATACATATATGTATCTATATACGCACATATATGTATACATTATAAACACATATACGCACCCATCATACATACATACACACACACACACACACATATAGATAGATAGATAGCCATGTGTTGCATAATGATACTTTGGTTAGCAACAGACCACACAACCGCACACATGGCCGTATACACCATATAGCCTAGGTTTGAAGCTATCCCCCTCATTTAGTGATCATGATGGTATTTATATTATATATCCATATACAACAGGCACACAAACATGCATATACATATAAGTACATGTTTGTTACAAAAGCAACATTAAAAACAAACATTGGAGAAATACATAAAGCTGAGAGTAAAAGTCTCCCATCATCCACAAAGCAGCGTCCATCTTATATTCCAGTCTCGCCTTCCCCTTCCCAATAGATGACCTCTGTCAGTTTCGTAAGGCCTATCCTTCCCACTGTTCAAAACACAAAAAGCATAGTATTAAGGCATCTTTGTTGTTGGTGTTTGGTTTTGTCCAAATGGCGTTATGCCGTACTTGGTGTTCTTCAACTTGCTTGTTTCACTGCGCAAATATCTTGTTTTTGTCCTTCCACGTCAGCACGTCCAGGGACACATTGTTGTTTATCACGAGAGTCGGTTTTTCCATCTGTGAAATGAAGGGGCTGTGCGGGTCTCTCAGGGCTCTTCCTATCGAGTGCCCTGCATTCCCATCTCCAGTGCTAATGACTTAGTAATTGCTTGTTTTTGTTTGTTTGTTTCCTAATGGAGTGTGACGTACTCTGACAGTAAATCAACAAAATATCTGTAGTGTGAAGTGCTGGGTGTTCCATGCCTTACTGGGCCCTGCGCACAACCTTGCATACATTAACTGCCCTATAAATATTTGTTGAGCAAATGTCGCCGTAGAGAGCTTTACTGAAGCGCAAAGGTGGCAGTGGCTCAGATTCATCTCGTCTTTTTCAAAATGACCTTGGGCCACCCCATTTATCTCTTAAGAACACATTTATGTCCTCAGGAAGCTAGAAAGAACATTGCTAATTACATGTCCACAATATCAATTTTACCCTGGCGTATTGGGTTTTAATTTGATTTTTGGATCTAAGATGTGTTTTTTTTACATTTGCTTTAGAATCATAAAACTTTATTAGCAAGAGGGATGGATTAGGCCATTTGATACAAACCTAATGGCATACGTAAAGTTTCTTTTTGTTAAACCCAACTAATAGTCATTTGAGCTTTATTTGAGGGTCCCCAGTGATGCGGAGACTATGTCAGCCACAAACCAAAAACATGTTGGTCAAAGCCTTAATAGAATATCGCTGAGAAACAACTTTATTTTTTGACCTGGATTCATAAAGCCTTTGAGTTGGGGTATTGGGGCGCTTTAAAAAGCACCTCATAATATTGTCATCAGGTTCACAGTACTCTTATTTTCTTCCCAAGATGACCATCCATTCATTTAGTCTTTCAGCAAACACTTTCTGAATGTTAGAGTGTAAGTATTAGGAATCAACAATAAATGAAATTGGTCCACGCTTTCTCCCAATTTACAATCTAACAAGAGACACAGACGGAAACCAAGAAATAAAATGCAAATCGATTCTAGTAACCAAATACTACTCCTGTCTCTCCTGAGACTAGAAGAGACTTCACAGAAGACATTAAATTTGCATGTGGGTCCTGAAAGATGACTGAGAGAAGGAATCTGAGGGCCTTGCAGACCAAATATGCTAAAACTGTAGCATTTTCCTAAAAGTCCAACAAAGCTATCAGAATATTAAGTTTGTTTTATTTGAATTAACCCATTGGTAAACCCATTCTGAACTTTATGCCAATCACCAAGCCCTTCTGTTGGAAATGCTCACAAGTCCTCCTTTGAGAGATTGATTTTAGATACTAACACCAAAGTCATTAACATATCAGTTATGGAATCCATATTCTTTTATCACACACATTCCTTTTAACTCAAGCAAATACTTGGTACTATCAAATCTTACATATAATTTACTGGGTGCAGTACATATCTGCCATTGTATGGAACTTGGTTTAAAAAGTAATGATTTTCAATGATTAAAGAAGTATAGCTATGTCTTTGCGCTCTCTCTCTCTCTCTCTCTCTCTCTCTCTCTTTCTCTCTGTTTTTCTTTTGGTACTGGGGATTGAACCCAGAGGTATTCTACCTCTGAGCTATACCCCCAGCCTTTTTATTATTTTTTATTCTGAAACAGGGTCTCACTAACTTGGTGAGGTCCTCGCTAAGTTGCTGAGGCTGGCCTCAAACCTGCGATCCTCCTAGCTCAGCCTCCCAGGTACTGGGATTACAGGCATGGGCCACCATGTCCAGCTGTTTTTGCTCTCTTTGACTATTGTCGACCGTAACTTTGTTGTTAGATATTTATTGGGAAGCATTAGTCCCAATTATGACATTATTCCTAAGGGAAAAAAGCCCTCTTCTCATGATGGACGTTAAAAGACTGCTTTTTAAGTTTTAATGCCAATTTCAATGCTTTGGGCTGCACATAACAGAATTTTTCACTCAGCCACATTAATTGACTTAAGCATAAAAGCCCAGAGGCACTGGCTGCAGGCATGACTTGTTCCAGGAACTCAAATAATATTACTACAGCGCATATCTTTTTCTTCCTTAGTTCCATTTTCCTGTGGAACTAATGCTTGACTACATTCATAGTATGTTCTTCCCTGTGATCCCCAGATAGCTACCAATAACCCCAGGGATCTTGCCTCCTCTTTCAAGAGCAGCTGACAGAGAGACAGACACTTCAAGCAAAGTCTCAGAATTGAGTTTCAGCCCTGATTGACCTGACTTACCTACTCCTGACTCCATCACTGCGGACAGGGGGAGTTGGGATATGCTAACTTTCCTAAATTGATCAGGACCTACCGCTTGAACTTGGAGAAGGATCAATCCTATATAACCCACATGACTGGAAAACTTGGGGCAATATTGGAAGGGGGAGATGGAATGGATTCTTGGGAGGTAACCACAAATGTCAAGTCTCTACCTTAAGCCAGATACCGGGGCCACGAGGATACAGAAGATCAGGTCTTGACTCAAGGAGCCATGGGGTCACATGATGGCCCAGAGTTCCTGCCCCCCTGTTCTCTTTTTCTTAGAAGTGAACACTATCATTTACTGAGCTACTTCTATAGAATAATCCACAAGTATCACACATCGACAGCTAATCCTCATCTCTCAAGACCAAACTCTAACACACTGACACAGTCCCTGAACCTACCGTTGGTCTCAGTAGCCTAAAAGAAAAGCTACTTTCAAGTTCACTCAAAAATAATAATGAAGCCACATTAGACACGTTAGGCCAGAACTCTGTGACCTGTGTGACCCCAACAGACAGGTTCAAAAGCCAGCCACCACAGGTATACTCTGACAGATTTTCATTTTAAGAGGCCAAATGCCAATTAGGCAGCCGGTGCAGTGTCTGACAGCTCTCCCAGGAGCCTCCCCGGGCAGCAGGTGCAGCAGTAACTTCTGCCTGTTCTTTTAAAGAGAAGTTCAGAACCTCCCAGCCCTGATCTGAGGACGCCCTGCATCAGAATCACCTGGGGGATATTGAGAATAATTATTTCTAGGCCCTATCCCAGATCTCTGAATTGGGAAAGTGGGGATCCACAATTTATCAAAGCCCATAGCTTTCTCTTTGTATGCGTATGCCTGGGATCACCCTGGTTTGAGACACCACGAGCTTTGTCCTTGGGTTTGTCACAGTGAAGAAGTAAATCCCCCTTGAGATGGTGTCTGCTAGTAAGGCCAGGCTCTCCCTGGCTGTACAGAGTGGAGTTGGGCCCAGGAAGACATGGACAGCACCTTCAATTTCCTATTCAGACCCATTAGTGGTTTCCACGAAAACTGCGAAGACCCAGGCAGTGGGCAGGGTGGTACTGGCTCAGTGTCATGACCACATGGCTGACGTGGCCCCTGGATCTGTATGTGCTTTAGAAAGAAATGGACCTCGGGGCCATCCCCAAGGGATCTCCTCGTGGCTGATGGGCCGGGCTCCAGCCCCACCGGGCTTTCACACATCACCCACAGGAGTAAGTCGATTCTGTCCCCAGAAGAGGGCAAATCAAGTTTTATTACTGAAGAAAAGGTCAAATGTTTGGATTTCTCAGTCAGCTTTAGATCTCTGGGGGAGCCGGGGATCCCCTTCTCCACCTCCACATGTCCCAGTGACCACTGCCTCTGCCAAACAGCTCACTCCAGCCCCAAGAATTCTCTCCTGTGTCGCAGAGCACCTGGGGCTGGGGAGTGCCCGGGACATATTTGGGACATTGCTGTAGAAGCAAATTCCATCATGTCATAGGTGGCTGTGAACCACCTAAAAAGTGACATTCATTATTGCATGTTGCTTGTGAAATGTGTTTGTTGCACAAAGCAAATTCAAGAAGTGACATTTTTGGATTATGTGACATGTTGCAGCTATATTAAATGTGCCTGGGAGATTCTTTTTTTCTACGGATATTGATTCTGTGATAGCTAACCCTGAAAATGACGGGCTGGCTCTCATTTGAAGCTAAGATAGGAAATCGGTTTCTGTTTTTTTTTTTTTTATTTGGCTTCCAGGGAAATTGGTCGCCACCTCATTATCTGTGTAGACAGACACATAACCCAGGTGGTAAATGGGCTTCTCTGCCTATTTGCCAACTTCTGTTGCTTGCCCAGCATAGAGCGGGTCTTGTGGATTCTGAGACCTTCTGATTGAGAAATAAGCGATCCACTAATAATGTCTGCCACTGAGGGACCAGAAAGGAGAGGCCACATCCCTGGCTTAAGAGGTTGCACCTTCCAAGTCACCCTGCCTGGAAGTGTGAATGGTGAACTACTGCTTTTCTTTCTTCAGAGGGTCAGAGGGTCCCTAGAGGACATAGCTGTGACATTTAGGCTGTCAACACAGAAGAGGAACTGTCCAGAAATGGCCCAGTGCCTGCACCCTTCATTTCTGTGAATGGCATCTCAATTTCGCAGTCACTTGGGGTCCTTCCCTCCATTGAATTTGTGGCCAAGTTCCTCAGTCCGCCTGTGCAACCAACCTCGCCTTCTTGCCTGCATTTCCACTGCTGTTATTTGACTCCCACCTCCGCGACCTCCGCTGTGTACACGTGAAATTTGGTTCGCTCGCACGTCCCCACCTGCAAGGCTCCTCCTGACCACTCCCTCCGTTAGCAAGGCCGAGGGCAGCGCCCCCCACTCCTGGATGTGCATTAGGATCTCCCGAAGAGTTTTCCAAAGAACAGATTTGGGAGTCCCTTGCCAGACTTGCGATGGAGACTTGAGACCTGCATTTCATGATGTCTTCTCAGAGATCCCAATGCCAGCAGCCCCCTCTGGGGCCTCTCCACCAGCTGAGGTTAAAAAATACAAGCTTCGAGGTGTGGAAAACCAGGCTTTGAATCTCGATTTTGACCATGGCCCTTCCCACCCTGAACGCTCCCGATCTCATCCTAGTATCAGAGAGACCGTGAGCGTCGTCAAAGCAGGCAGGGGTTTCCTCCACTTTACCAGAGAGGGAGAAAAAGTTATCATGGAGGCTTCCTGGGCAGAGTTCAACGAGAAGATGCTCACAAGGTGTCTGGCACACAGGAGACACCCAGAATATGGCAGCGTCTAGTCTTCTGAATGGCCCTATCCTACTGTCTTCTAAAATGGACCAATCATGTCGCCTTCCTGCTAAATCCATGGTGTTGTCTCCTCATTGCCAAGAGCAGACCATCGTGGCCCAACTCCACCTGGCCTTCTCAGTCCACACACCTGGGTGCAGCGGCCACACTGGCCTCCTGAACAATCGGCACCTCGTTTTCTTTCCAGCCGCTGCTCTCCCCTCCACCCGGGACCCCTCCTCTCCTCTACCTGCAAAAATCCCTCTAATCTCTCAAGGCAAATCTATGCCTCTCCCCCTGGGAAGCCATCCTGGCTGCCCGAGGGAATGGAATGGCTTCCTCCTGTCCCCCTCCTTCAAGTTCTTGCCCTACCTTGACTTTGTTTCTCCAAGCACATCTCCCGCACCCGACCACACATTGCATTTGGACCCGTGGGTCGTTAGATGTGGTGCATTTCTTTATCAAATATGCAGTGAGTATCTACTCTGCATCCAGCACTGTTATAGGCACTGGGGGTGCTCCAGGGGACAGAGCAGAGGCCCCCCCTCTCATGGAGTTTCCCTGTACTCCAGGGAGGGAGGGTATGGAATAAATAGATAAAATATGTATGTTTTATTTATTAATAGCATCAGTAGTCATGAGTGCTATGAAGAAACATTAAACGGTATGAGGAGCAGAGGGATGGGGTGGTTTTATACAGACAAAGCAGGCAAGGCTTGCTCCTCTGACAAGTTAAGGTTTAAGTGGACACCTGAGTGAACGTGTCTGGATACCCTGAGGCAGAGCGACCGGGGCGAAGGGGGAGCAAGCGCAAAGGACCTGGGGCCCAGGACCCATAGGCCAGGGCTTTGGAATCAAAAAGTTACATCTCAGCTGAATGTCCCGGGGCACAGATTTGCCCTCTGCATTCCTTCCTCGTCCGAAACAGCAGGATGATCATGATGCAAAGTTGCTTTTTCGGGGTTCTTGTGAAGACTCCCTTAAGCATCCTTCTTGCCACATGCAGGCAGGAAGTGCGCCGTTCCGACCGCAGGGTCTGGCCTGGAGCAGAGGCTCGCGTGTTTGCAGATATGGATGGCAAAGGAGCATTTAGCTAAGAAGACTTCTCTCTCATAACTGGTGGACTTCCTTTGCCTCCTCCATTAGAAATGGGGCTCACAAAGTCTTTTCACCCTGCTGGCTTCAGAGACCCTAAAAGGCGTGCCTGTCATCCCAGTACTTGGGAGGCTAAGACGGGAGGATCGCAGGTTCAAGATCAGCAGCATGGGGTAACTTAGCAAGACCCTGATTCAAAATAAAAAATAAAATAAAATAGAGCTGGGGGTATAGCATGAAGGTAGAACACCCCCAGGTTCAATCCCCAGTACAACACACACACACATAAAATAAATATATACATATTATTATTTTACTCCTGTGTATTCTGTTTGTGTGTTTGTGTGTGTGCATGAATGTATGTACAAATGTGTCCAAACTCCTCTTGGTATCTATGGGGATTGGTTCCAGGACCCCCCACAGATACCAACATCCATGGATACTCAAGTAACTCACATAGAATGGCATAGTATTTGCACATAAACTACACACATCCTCCCGTATGCTTTAAATCATCTCTTGATTACTTATAATACCTAATACAGTCAAATGCTATGCAAATAGTTATTATACTGTGTTGTTTAGGAAATAATGGGAGAAAGGTCATATATGTTCAGTCCAGATGCAATTTTATAATCTTCAACCACTGGTCAGTTGAATCCATGGGTGTGGGACACAGGATCAGAGGGCCGATTGTGCACCGTATATCTTTTCCTTGCTTTTTTTCTACTCAATAGAAGACCCAGAATATCGCGCAGGTCGGTGTGGAGAGAGCCTTCTCAATCATGCAGGAGCATGGCTCCCATAGGAATCTGCACCACAGTTCACTTAACGACTCCATTCGGATGGACATTGTAACCCACAGCCTGGAATAGGTGGTAGCAGGCCAGCTCCTGTATCTACTGCCTTATTTCACAAAAAAAAGATTTCTAATTTCTGCATCTCTCTGCAAAGCTGATAGAATTCTTTGGAGAAGAGGCTATGGTTTCATTTTTATTTATATCCATAGCACCTCAACCACTACTGGGGCTACAAAACTAAGCAAAATCAAACATGATCCCTTCCCTCAAGGCAGGACTTACAACACTGGGGGAGAGAGAGAATTTTTATGTTAGAACTCACACCCATAACCACAGAATTGTAATAGGATGTAATATAAAGGAAAACACAGTGAATTATAAGAGCACAGAATAGGGTGATGTCTTGGGACCTGGTGTGAAAGATGTCAAGGAAGATCCCTTCACAGAATTGATATTTCAACTGAAGTCATGATGAGGGGGAGGGAAGGAGGATACCATCGGCAGAAGGACTACCATGTGCAAAGACCCTGAGGTTGAAGGGCACACTGTGCATTTAGGAAATTAACTTGGTTGAGCAGAGTGCACAATGCATGGTGAGGTTGTAGAAGTCCCAGAGGCATGACCATTTACAGAATTGTACCATGTTAGAGACTTTGATCCTCATCCAAGAGCAATGGAAAGCCAGGGAAGCTTTTGAGCAGGGGAGGGACATGACCTGATTGACATTTTAAAATAATTACTCCAGCCAGCCACCAGGTAGAGAACAGACAAGAGGAAGTTAAGAGTCAGGAGCCTGGGGTAGGGTGCTGGGGATGTTGATGGAGAGAGATGAGCAGACCTGAGGGACTTTTACACAGCAAAGTGGCAGGCCTGATGACAGTGGGTCCTATGAGGTGTCATGGACAATTCCTAGAAATCAGCTGATGAAATCAAATAGTGGTGGGTCCTTCGCTGATATCAGGATTCTGGAAGAGGCCTAGATTTGCAGAGAAAGATGCTAACCTCAACTTCAGATGTGTTGAAGATGAACCCAGGAGGAATCTGTAGGAAGTTACATACACAGCTGGGAGTTGAGGAGGATTCTGAGCAGAGATGCCAGCCCTCTGCGTGTAGATGATAAACAAACTGTCAGGTGAAGAAGAGATTCCTTGGGAGGAGAAAAGAAAATGAGACGTAAAGAGGGTCTAAGATGAGCCCTCAGGATCTCCCGTGAGCAATGTGCAGACAGAGGAGGATTCAGCAACAGGTATGACAAAGGGAACACCAAAACAGAAGGAAAACCTTCCGTGCAGCGCCATGTATGCCGACAGAAGTACCAAGCACAGGGCGAATAACTCGTGCCCACGCACCCATGGCCTCCTGTGCAAGACAGATCATCTTTCCTCCATCCAATCCCATTTTCCATAGATGGGTCCACTAGGATCTGCAGGCTCTTTCTCAAAAGGAAGACAGGTGTTTAGAGACCACCTTTTTGTCATTTGTTGGTGTTCTTATCTATGTTGAACTCTGCTTTCCTCTTGGATGTAGATATCACTGTCCTTAAGTGACACGTGCATCATCGTTATTGTGAGTGACCTACGCTTAGACATGTGGCACAAGACACCTACAAGAAATTCAATAGTTTCTCCTCCACGATAAAGCTGGGTAGTCTAGACTTACGTAGCTAAGAACCACGTTGAGCTGAAGGTCTCAGGGAGCCCCAGTTACCATAGACATTCTATCGTTTTCATATCTGGTAGCATACGACTGTCTGCCCTTCATCTAAGATTCTTTTTCTTTACTTTTAGCCCTAAGAATAAATCAGAAATTTGTGCTTATCTTATTGCACTTTCTAGAAAGACTTCATCTGATCTAGTTTTTAACTTTTCATAGATTTATTCTATATAAAATTCATTCTTCCCTCTTCAAGAGTCTGAAGATCAACATGGTTTGTTTTCAACCTCAATTTTTATCGAAGTCGAACTCAAAGGTACCAGCTTTGAGTGGATTTCCTTTTTCTTTTTTTCCTCTAAGAGAAATAATCAGGGCTAGGGGTGTAGCTCAGTGGTAGGACACTTGCCTAGCATGGGGGAGGCCCTGGGTTCCATCCCCAGTATGAAAGAGAGAGAGAGAGAGGGAGAAAGAGAGAGAGAGAGAGAGAGAGAGAGAGAAAATATAAGACTAACTAAGCAGTAGCAAAATCACTTCTCATAGTCTGAAAAAACACAAATAACAATCTGATAAACTGTATTGTATACAGTTACCTACTTCCCTTAGTGCCCGAGCCTGAAAGTCTACCATTAAGAGGTTAGAAAGAGTGATTATTATTTAAGATGTGAACAGGCCCAGGAAAGAAGAATAAAAATGGCAGAAAAGTAATCAAATGGATGGGAATCCATGGTGATATGTGGGGGAAAGGAAGGGAGAAGAGAGAGAGAGAGATGACGTGGCTTCTCACTCACGCAGAGGGCCAGTTGTCTGTGATAACTGTAACATTTCAGAAAATGACACTCCTAACGCCACTTCTTTCCCTGCTATGTCAAGAGACATCGGCATTTAAATTCAGGGATGCTATTATATGATCTCACCACTCACAAGCAGAATTTCATCTCTAAAATGGTCAAAAGACTTTCAGCTCTAGCGAGCCTTCCAAGAAAGCCGTAAAATGAACAATGCCAGTAACAATAATGACACCAAATTGGCTGTATAAGAGTTTTTTTTAAAAAATCAATTTTGCCAGTTTATATTCACAGTGACTCATTTCCATATAAATGATCTGACTTTACCAGGTCCAAAAAAAATGTGCCTGGATCCTCTTTGGGGTTTTTTGTTTTGTTTTGTTTTTTTATTCCCAGTCCTGCGGATGAACGAGGTGGAAATGTTTGGAGCCATGTTGGTATGTGTTGCGGTTTTCTAATTATATTTTTTTTTTTGGCAGTGTATCAGTTACAGCAAGAGGCACCTCGTCCCAAGAGGATTGTTTGTCCCCGGGAGGTCAGTACCCACCTATTTCCAATGCTCCTTGTTAAATGTGAGCAAGTGTCAGCACTGTGTTGATAGTGGAGGGATTTCAGGTTTTCTGGGAGTTGATTTCTGTTAACGTCTGTTAGAGTGTCACCAAATTTAACATCTTCATAATCCATATTTTTGAAAGAAGACATTGCTTTGGAAGTACTTACAAACTAATATAGAATCGGAAGTCTCATATTTTTAACCATTTTAGAGGTAACTCAAACATCCAGTGTAAACCCCCCAGAATGTGTGTTCTCGTTGGTTTTTGGTGGTGGTGGTGTTACTGTAGTTTTGATTCTGTTGGAATTCTTTATTGTGAAGCATTTCCAGCAGAGCAAGTACAAACAGAAAATTTTGGGATACTCTCAAAATCCATAGTTAGAAGCCGGGCGTGGTGGCGCATGCCTGTAATCCCAGTACTTAGGAGGTTGAGATAGGAGGATTGCAGATCCAAGACTAGCCTCAGCAACTTAGCAAGACCTTCTGCAATCTAGTAAGACTCTGTTTCAAAATAAAAAGGGCTGGAGGTTTAGCTCAGAGGTAGAATGCCCCTGGGTTCAACCCCCAGTACTAGAAGAAAAAAAAATCAATAGCTAGAAAATCTTTATGCTTCATCATATTTACTTGACACTTATAAAAGAATAAAGCCTTACATGAAACATGACTATGGCTTAAATCTTGGAGATAGCTTTAAGAAATACATCAGCTCATAAACATCCTGGCCAGATCACTGAAGTTTGCCCAGCCCTCTTTCACTAATCAGTGGTACCTGGGGTACCAGCAAGATTTCCAAGGCAGGACTGATGCTGTATTTTCTATTTTTACCTGACCAGTTTCTTTAATAGCCAAGATAACATCCTTCCAACCAGAGGCCCATGGGTCCTTGTTTTATTTTTGTTATTAACTTTGATTAAATATAGAGAAGCAGAGAGCATTTGAAACACCATGTGTACCCCGTCAAGAAGGAAAGGCTCTAGTTCCAACACTCAGGAGATTCATCCTACAGCATCAGTACTTTTGGGGTCTGGTTTTGAACCTGTTTCAAAGACTCAGGTACATACATAACTATATCTAAAGCTCTAACTTAGCATAGCATAATAACTATTTCTACATAAAATTTTGCTTCTGTGGAAGTGCGCGTATATTCATCAAGAAATCTTAATTTTATAGCTGGGCGTGGTGGTGCATGCTTGTAATCGCAGTACTTGGGAGGCTGAGACAGGAGGATCACAGATTCGCAGCCAGCCTCAGCTACTTAGTGAGGCCCTCTGCAACTGAGTGAGACCCTGTTTCAAAATGAAGAATAAAATATAGGACTGGGGGTGTAGCTCAGAGGTAGAATACCCCTGGGTTCAATCCCCAGTACCGCCAAAAAGAAATCTTAATTTTAGCGCATAGTAGGCTGAACTTCCTAGGAATATCGCTAGACAGGAGAAAATATCTCATTATTATGAAAAAATCCAGGATAAGTTCCAATTTATTAGACAGTCTGATCTTGCCCTGTCACTAACTTTATAGTCTGCTGACCTTCAGATATTCAATAATATTCAAATAGGAAAAAAAAAAAAACAGGAGGTCAGGTGCAGTGGCACATGCCTGTAATTCCAGTACTTGGGAGGCTGAGACAGGAGGATCGCAGATTCAAGGCCAGCCTCAGCACAGTAACTTAGAGAGACCCTCAGCAACTTAGCAAAACCCCGTTTCAAAATAAAAAAGGGCTGGGGGTAACTCAGAGGTAGAATGCCCCTGGGTTCAGGTTCCAGTACCGAGAGAGAGAGAGAGAATAAATATAAATCTTTAAATGAAATGCTCTAAATAACGGTGGCCTCACTGAGATTTATGAAACAAGCCACTAAACATTCCTCCACTCCTGCTTTTAATTGTTTCTCTAGCAGAACAATTATAACCATATAACCATATGTAGGAATACAGAGGGTTTAGATACCTTGAGAAAAAGAATATTTGTAAACTTAGAGCACAACCAAGACTTCTCCCTGGGGCGTTGATGGAGGTTCACTAGGCAGGGTGCACACCAGCTCTTGAGGCCACGGGGAAACAGTGAATGGCCATTCATTTGTTCCTGTGCTCAGCAAGTCTAGATGGAGAGCCTGATTTCTTTCAACTTTGGTCTAGGTGTTGGAAATACAGCCAAGAGCTTGGCTATTGGCAATTTTAGTGTCACACTAAAAAAGAACAAAGCCGGGCGTGGTGGTGCATGCTTGTAATCCCAGTACTTGGGAGGCTGAGATCGGAGGATCCGGGTTCGCGGCCAGCCTCAACTACTTAGTGAGGCCCTCTGCAACTTAGTGAGACCCTGTTTCAAAATAAAGGATAAAAAATAGGGCTGGGGAAGCCGGGCATGGTGGCGCACGCTTGTAATCCCAGTACTTTGGGTGGTGGGGACCAGAGGATCCGGTTCGCGGCTAGCCTCAGCGCTTGCTCTCTCTCTCTCTCTCTCTCTCTCTCTCTCTCTCTCTCTTTGTCCCTAGTGAGGCCCTCCGCAACTTCGTGAGACCCTGTTTCAAAATAAAGAATAAAAACTAGGGCTGGGGGTGTCGCTTAGAGGTAGAATGCCCCTGAGTTCAATCCCTGGTACCACCAAAAAATAAATAAAATAAGAAAATAAGAACAAAATTGCGATGTAACCAAATATATGTTGAAGATTGTACCTCTGTGGGTGCCTGTGCGAGTGTGAGTGAGAAAACCTCTGCTTCTCCAGACCCTGGGCCGTGTCACTTGTCCTTTGAGCCAAGAGGGATGTTAGCAGAGGAGATAGGTGTGTTGAGATGATCTTCATAGAAACTCTTCCCAGGGAAGCTCTTGAGACAGCCAGTGGCTGAGGGTCCGCTGTGGCTCCGTGTAAGATTGCACGGCCATCACCATCGGCTCTAATTAAAGGATATGGGCACGTGTGGCTTTCCTTCTGCTTTTGTCTGTCTATTAAACCAAGCTTTTCACCTCTCCACCTTTGCCACTTGATCCCTTAATAACCGATGCCTGGTTGATGCTTGAGCGATAGCCATCTGGCCTATGGAAATTCCATGGCCCATTTCTGCCGCAGACCCTAATGTGATATGGAGATTCGTCAGCTCCATTTCCTGCACAGACAGCACGGGGCCCAGCCAGCCAGGCAGGTGTCATGGTAAAGGGTCAAGTTTGCTGGAGGAACAGGTGCAGCCCAGGTGGGCGCCAGTAGGTTCGCTTTGTCTTTCAGGATGAGTTAACTGTGAGTAATTCCTGCCCAAATTGCCAGGCCTCCCAGGACTTGGCCACTGGAGAGTGGAGGCCCTGCCTCCTCTTGAATGCTGGGGGAAACTGAAACCCTCACTCCTGCTGCAGATGGTGTTTAGTCTAAGGTTTCTGCTGGCCACGTACCTGTCTGCTCGGGGGACACGCCTAATGAAGACAGAACACCTTCCCATTAGAGCGTATGGCCAGCGATGGAAGCATCATTAACACATTCACATACTGTCGCAAAGGCTGTTTCATTAGAACAATGAATTATTTTTTGTTGTACATTTCTCTAGTTCATCTGCCTCTTACCTAGCTAATGGGAGTCCACATTGGGGGGCAGGTACTGGGAATTGAACCCAGGGGCATTCTACTTCTGACCTAGACCTCCATACCTATTTTATTTTGAAATAGGGTCTTGCTAAGTTGCTGAGGCTTGTCTTGAACCTGCGATCCTTCCGTCTCAGCCTTCCAAGTACTGGGATTACAGGTATGTGCCACTACGCCTGGCTCACATCTTCCTTTTGTACACAGCTGTCTGTCCTCTCAATCTTTAGTTCATCTGTTTCCAGCCATCTCTTCCCTGGTCCTGGCTGGGTTCCTCCAGCAGCCTCCTTCCCTCTTCTCTTTACCTACTAATACCTTCTTCAGGGTGGGATCCGTAAGTTCACAAGATAAGGACCCACATTAGAGAAAATGCAGTCTGCAGTTACATAGATAAGACACTGTCACTCCAGGGTAAAGCCACAAAGTAACCTAACTTGATAACTGATCGCAGTAGATGCCAGCCTCCTGGTGGACTGCACTGGGAAGCTGGTGAGACAAGGGTACCCGCTGCTTCTGCCAAGTCCAGCAAGCTAGCAGGCCCAAGAGGAAAGGGGGCTCGGCTGCAGGTCAGCTTGGTCTCATCCTGACTTCTGGTCCTACCACATTCTAGCTATCTGACTTAGAGAAAACCTCTTACTTTCCCAGGGAGTTGGGAGCTGAACCCCAGAGTAAACATTGGCTTTTCAAAGTTGCTATCAATATGTGAAGCATCTAGTGTGGTTTTTGGGCCATAATAAATACTCAGTTAATGTGTACAATTCAAGACAGATAGATTCAGAAACCTATGAAGAGCTGGCTCTGCGACAGTCACTGGGGACAGTCAAAGCAATGACAGCATTCCTTGAATGGAAAGACAAAATGACAATAATGAAAAACAGAATGAGAGGCCCGGGTCAGGAATTAAACCACCAGGACAGAAGGTCTGAGGATGGGGAACAGAAGGAACAACAGCAGCCCTGGCGCCAATTAAGCCAGGCAGGGTCAGCCACCGAGGTAACAGTTCAGTGCCTTCTTGAGAGGCATTGCTGCGAATTAATATTTATGGAGCTGCCGGAGCACCTGGTGCTCTGCAGGCACTTCCTGAATGCTCCTTGCCAGGAGACTCAAAACATCTTCCAGGATGCAAACTCCTCACTTGCCCTTTCTGTCAAGTATCAATCAGTCACTTCATAAGCATTTATTAATTACCAAATGTGTGCCTGGGTGGTCTGCCAGAACTGTGCAAAATACTGACTCCTAAATTCATTGCTCTTGCTAAGACCTCTCCCCTGGGCTCCAAACGCCCCCATCCATCTGTCCACTTGGGCTCTGCAGGTAAATATCCCACAGTCCCCCAGGAGCCTAATGTCCAAAATAGACCTGGGTCCACTCCATTCTATTTGGTAGCACCTGATTTCAGAAACCTGGACTTCACTCATTCCCACCCTTACTCCCTTATTTTCTGTTCTTAGCAGTGTCGTTTTGAGCAGGGCATGGTGGTGCACGTCTGTGATCCAGTACTTGAGAGGCTGAGACAGGAGGATCACTGGTTGGAGAACAGCCTCAGCAATGTAGTAAGACTCTCAGCAACCTAGCAAGGCCCTGTTTCAAAACAAAAAATAAAATAGTTGGGGGTGTAGCTCAGAGGTAGAATGCCCCTGAATTCAATCCCTAATACCACAAAAAAAACAAAGTGTCACTTTGACCTCCAACTATATCCTGCATGTGCTTCCTTCCCTCCATCTCCATGACCAGCATGTGGTTGGCGCCATCTTTGTTTTTTGCCTGGATTGGTGCAAGTCAGTACCTCTTGCCTGATCTTGCTTCTACTCTTAGCACCCTCCTGCAGTCAACATTCACACACACGTACACACACATACGCATGCACACGAGCACACACACACACACACACACACACACACACACGCTCCACTCATCAGACATGAGCCCAGATCATCACTGTCGCACATCAGTCAGAACTTTCAATAGCTTCTCCTTACTCTTAGAATGAAAGCAACACTCCCTGCTCTGCCCCCGAGGTATGCTGTGCCTTCTGTAGTAGTCACCCCACCACCCCCCCGTCCCATTCTTCTTAGACTACACTGCCCTTTGCCTGCAATTCTCATCCCCCAGGTTCTTTGCACATCCAGGTTTCAGATCAAATGTCACCCAACACCAGAGGCTTTCCCTGAACCCCATAAAATGAGCAGCACCACCGCAATCTTAGATATTCTCTCTCGGGTCACCCTATTTATTTTGTCTATAGTTCAGTAATCCCACCTTGTCCACAAGAGATATATTCTGAGACATCCTGTGGATGCCTGAAACTGTGGATAGTACGAAAATCTATATATACTGTATTATGTTTTTCCAATTCATATACCTATGATAAAGTTTGACAGTAAGAGACTAGTGATAATACTTAATAATAAAATAGAGCAGGCTGGGTGTGGTGGCTCATGCCTGTGACTATAGTACTTGGGAGGCTAAGGCAGCAGGATTGCAGGTTTGAGGCCAGCGTTGGCAACACGGCGAGGTCCTCAGCAACTTAGCAAGACCCTGTTTCAAAATAAAATATAAAATAGGGCTGGGGGTGTGGCTCAGAAGTAGAATGCCCCTGGGTTCAATCCCCAGTATCATAACCAAAAGAAAAATAAAATAGAACAATTTTAACATTTACTGTAAAGTAAGTTATTTAAAACTTACTAGTTGTTTATTTCTGAACTTTCTGTTTAATATTTTCAAACCATGGTTGATCATGGGTAACTGGAATTTCAGAAAGAGAAACTGCAGACATGGGAGAACTACTCAATACGGTAGCTAATACACTTTCTTAACGTATTCATTGAATTGTTGCTTGTACATCTCTCCCTAGAAGAAGGCACACTCCAGGAATTTGGACAGTGTTGATCATAGCTATGTCCCTGGCAGGGAGCGGAGCCAAGCAACAGTGGGTAATCCGTAAACATGGAGCAAATTCATGAAGAAAAAAACAAAAAAGGATAGAGATCGCTAACGTAAGGGGTTTCGAGTCCTCAAGCTATTACTAATAGCATATCAGGTTTATTCAATGCTGTTATTAGGGTAGGAGTTGGACTTTTGGCAGTTGTTAAGATTCTTCTTAAACACAGACTAATATTTTTTTCCTGGAATAGTCCAAGTTTCTTTTTGGCCTTTCCAAAAGGCCAGAATGTCAAGATTTACTTACATGACTAACTTAAAGTCAAATTCCACTAGAATTACCTAAAGGATACACCAAATAAGCAGAAATTCTTTTGTGACTAGAAACGATTCAGTGTCATTTGTCTTTTTTGAAATTGCTGGAGTGAATGCGAGATTATAAAAAGCAATTCAAAAAAAAAAGAAAAGAAGCAAAATGACATACTGTTATTTCCAATTGTTCCCCATTTTCTGCACCTTCATTTCCCTTCTCCCTTGACATAGAATAATCTATTTCAGAAAACTATATTTTTTAATACAAAAGTGGATTTTAGAACTGAGGTTTCTAGAGTTCATGATCAGAATCAGTTTTATTCTTGGCTGTCGGAGGTTAAAGAACAGGTGACAACGGCCAATCTTAAACTGATGCAGTGCCCCGCTACCTTATGTTCTCTTGCAGTGAACTGCATTCATTTTTAAACACTGCTTGAAATATCCCTTCCCTCTTTTTGTATATTTTCCCCAGTTTTTGGTGTCCCTAAATATCAACCCGTTTAACCTTTACTTGTAAAATTCTTCTTTGGAGCCCACAAAAGCACTCCATCTCTTCATTATGCTTTTGAAGTTTCCGTTCACCACACCTAGACTTCACAGTTGCGTGGCTTTGCGTGTTGATCTTGTCTTAGGCATATCTGGAAGATGTTAACAAGCCATAACGATTTTCCAAATTGTTCTCAACTCGCAGGATACCTTTCAAATCAAAGACTTTAAGTAAACTCAAAGGAGTTTCCCCCTCCCCTTCTTCTTTTATTCATTGAAAATAAATGTTTTAAAACAAAGTGCATTTGGTGGAACATACAAGCCCTGTTTATTCAAGACATCTAGGCATGTGCGTCTCTAAAGCCGTGAGATTGATTCTGCAAGCCACAAACAAAATCAATCTCATTACCCTTTAATTGGCTTCATGTGTAGTCATCAGAAGGCTGTTTCTTCCCTGGTAAGAAATATTTCTATTCTTTTCATCCTAGACCTTCTCCACTGGTCTCTTTTTTCTTCTTAATATTGACACAGCCAAGAATAAAGGGCTTTTTCATCATCTTCCCTCCCAGCTTTCATCTCCCTCACAAGCAGACAGCCTTTTCTCTTGATGCGATTTTTGTCCTGAACTAGACCTTTTTGGGTTTTAGACCTTCTATAGGATAGTCAAGAAAACCTTCTTGTAAAATTAATGTTAGGAAAAAGAAGTTGACATCGGAGTTTTTGTTTCCTAAAAATAAAACCAAATGTTTTGTGCTTTTATTCATAAATACTTCCTTCTTATTGATGAGTACTTTGATCTACCAAAATGCATTGCCTTCCCCGCCAAAAAAAAGAAGCATTCACTCTCTTTGGAATACTTTGAACTTCCTCTAAGGTAACAAAGACCCTGCAAGTGTGCCTCTGGAATATACCTAGACATTTTGAAGGTGAAATCCTAAGCAGCGGGCCCGGGGTCTGGAGGAGGGGGCTGGGAGCACCAGCAAGGAACACTGTGTATGCCAAAGCAAAAATTGAGATAATGCTGGAATAAGGAAAATGAAGGGAAGATTAAATGGTGATCGGTAATAGGTAAAGTTTCCTGAGAAGATTCTTTAATTTCACCAAGTGATTTTTATTTCTTAAAAGTCCAACTTAAATACGTGTATTTCATTATGTACATACTTACTAGTGATGGAATACTATGTTGTGTTGTTCATAGTTTTAGAAAAATAAAGAATCATTGATAGCATCGTGTCTTACAACTTATACACTGTCACCCTTCCCTAGCCCATGACAGCTGTGACCCTAGATACCATGTTTCTCGTAGAGGGGTGGAATGGGATGACCCGAACTGAGACGGAATAGTTCCGAGGAAGCTGGGCGTTTGGAAGGCCGATCTTATGCTGTTTTTATGGTTTCATTGTCCCACCTCAAAGCGCATGTTGAGATTGAATTGCCATTGTGACAGTGCTGAGGAATGCATGGGACTTTTAAAATGTGATCAGGTCCCTGGGGCACAGCCCTCACGAATAGATCCATGCCCTTATCAAGGGAGCAAGTTAGTTATCTTGTACTCAGGACCAGGTGGGCGGGACTTCCTCTCTGCTTCCTGCTTGCTCACTTGTCCTTCCGCCATGTTGTTGGGGCATGATGGCCTTTCCCAGATGCCAGCGCCATGCTTGCAGACTTCCCAGCCTTCAGATCCATGCACCACATAAACTTCTATCATTTATAAATTACCCAGTCTGTGGTGTTATGTCATAGCCACAGAAAATGGATGAAGACAACATACAAACAGAAAGCAAACATTACCCTCCACAGTGGAGCTGGCCACAGGTGGCTGTGGAGAAGAGCAGGTGCCGAGCACTGGGTGCCCTGGTGGGGTTTTAAAGACATGCTCGGGATTTTGCTCGCCTGGTTGAACTGCAACTGGGAAGCAATGCTGATCAAAGCAGGTTACGCTTTGCTCCGGAGGAACCGTGTCTCCGAGGGGACTGTGGCTCAGCTGGCCCAGCGTGGAGACACTTGAAAACCAATTTCTAGTCTCCACTCTATTTTCTATCAGAAAAATGTGGGTGGTGCAATATCAAGAAGTCCCCATTTGAATAGGACTCCCCTGAATAGCATGGCTTAATTATTTGCTTATTGTTCATCTTTTGCTAGTAACGAGACCTAATATGTACACTCTGGGCACCGGGTTAAGAGTTTCGTATACGTTAGCCCCGCAGCAATCCCACAGGGATTGTTCTCCTCTCATTCTACACGGAAGGATGAGACAGGCAGCATGACAGAAACAAAGGGCAGATGCTCCGTGGCCAGGGCTCAGCTTCTAACCCAGAGCTTCTCCAAGCAGCAGCAAGGGCAGCACCTGGGAACCTGTCAGAAATGCAGGTGCTCCGGCCAGACCCACTCACTCAGGAACTCTGAAGATGGGGCCCAGCACCTGTGCTTTAACAGGCTCTGCCAGGTGGGGGCAGGGTCTGAGGCTCACTCAAGTGACAGGAGCACTATTTTAAGGACTCTTCTTGATTCGCTCTGCTATTTCGTGTGCCTTCCTTATGTCCTAAGGAGAAAAGAATGAAGAGGCCTTTCCCTCCTCATACTGGTTGCCCAGCACTGTTCTAGACGTCCATGGATTTCAAAGTAGATGCCAAGCCACCCATAGCTCCTCTGTTTCTTCTAGATGTACTTCCTCCTAGATGTTATTTTATACCTCTTAAAAACAGTTTTCCGCTTTGCTGCGTCTAACTTTCCCACACTCTCTTACGTTGCAAAGACCAGATATGAATCATGGCAAGCAAGGGTCGGCTCAGTGCTTAATTTAGCCTGATCCCTTGCCTCCACCCCCATCTGTTTTCTGATATTTTACCTCCAAGTTTATGTTTGTATTGTCAGTTAACATAACTATTCAAACTCAGTTCTAATAAGATGACTCTTATTCATGTTCATTCATATGCACTATATACCATTGTGCACATCAGCTCTTTGGGGATGTTTTAGATATTTTGCTTATCTATGACTATGCACGAATCATCCTTGCTAGATTTCCTCCTGCTTTGAGTGGGTATTTGCATTAATAAAGATAGCAAATTCATTGTCATTGTGTTCAGAATACTTTGGGTTTTTTAATGTCCTTGTATTGGTACATTAGAGTCTCACGTCATAATGTAGATCATGTTGACAGTGACATACATGCACACAGCACTTGGTGGCCCCCCCGCCTCCCCATTTCCCCCCTTCCCAATACAGAGTACTGAGATTGACGTTGGTATATTCACATATGTACACATAGTCGATGGTATTAATTCCATTAATGAACCTCACTCTTCCCCCTCCCCTATCCTTAGCCCACCTCCCTGGCTCCACTGAGGTTTCTCCTCCATTATCTGGAGTCCCTCTTGTATCCCAGTTACTCCCTAGCTTGCGCATATTAGAAAAACATATGACCCTTCACTTTCTGTGACTGGCTAATCTCACTTAACACAATGCTCTCCAGCTCCTTCCATTTTCTTGCAAAAGACATAATTTTGTTCTTCTTATTGCTGAGTAGAATTCCAGTGTTCAGAATACTTTGAATCGCATTTCTTTGCTCCAAGGTGCTAGGTGCATTTCTCAGCCCATCATCTGTGTGTTTAATGAGCACCTCTCAATACAGGATGTTAGACGACTAATTTCCTAATAAAAACCAATCCAGAGCTGGCATTCCTTCAGCTCCGCCTCCTTGCCTCAGTCTACCACTCCCATGTCATCTCCAGGCTGACACTGATGGAGCCATTGGTAATCAATCACCTTCGGCCATGTCCCTTAACAGATCAGTCTCACTCGCCATCAGCTCTGAGCACACCGCATCTCCCTGTCTTGTTGGACAAAATAGCCAGCTCTGCTTCAGCAATGGTATCTCTTTCCTCCTCCTTATTTACATGACCAGTGGCATCTCCCTATCTGCTATGGAAGGAAATTAAATCGCCTCGCACAGCTTGACAAAGGCGTGTTGGTTGCCATCCAGCACCTCGTGTCCTTCGAGGTAATTACACATCGATTGTGTGATGAATCGGTCCTGCATCTTCCTGGGTATTTCTACCAAGGCTGTACTTACCCTTCTTGGGGTGTCCCTTTGCTCTGCTGTGGGGTGCAGGGTTCCATGACTCCTCAAAGACCAAGCTTAATGCTGTCTCCTCAGCACCTTTTCATTCAAGAACGCGGATCAGACTCTGTTGCATTTCAGTAGTCTCAGTTGTACAAAAATAGAATTTGATCATTTTCTGCCTTAGTTCATTGTGATGTTTTTAAGTTGGCACCAGTATACCATAGCTGAAAAACTAATGATTCTCTCCTAGTGCAGGAAATGAATAGGCACGCACTCAAACACATGATTTGACCCTCCATTAAATGAAAAGGCCCACGAGGTATTGGCAGTCTCTGTATTTTGAGCTAACTGTATGATGTCCTGAAACTGATTTTTTTGGAAGGCGCTCTCACATCTGTTAGTCTCGAAGAGGCGTTGGCAAACTTCAGCTCGCTGTAAAGTTTTATTGGATCCCAGCGATGCTCGTTCCTTTCCGTATTGTGTATGGCTGCTTTCCTGATACCGTGGTGGAGTTGAGTCCTTGAAACAGACTACATGGTCCTCAAAGCCTAAAGTACTTACTAGCTAGCCCTTGCCAGAAAAAGTTAGTTGATCACTCATCTTTGCAGCAAATGTAACTTTGAAGAGTGAGTTAATACAAGTAAAACAGAAGTGAGCTGGCATTTATATATTGGAAGTATTGGTCTTGAATTTCTACCATCTCCCAAAGACTATACAATGTTATAAAAAAGAAAATGCCAGCTCTATAATTTGGGAAGGATTTATTCCAAGCCATTTTAAGGAACAGCTTGGCCTCCGTATTTAACACATGTAAATGGGTGGGAGAGGCCAAGACAGTCATAAGAAGCAGGCGCTCTTTTCCTTGTTTTTCTCATGGTCAATTTCTCCCTCGCCAAGAAATGGCAGCCTGTTAGAAGAGGTGGCACAGCGCCCATGAACAGGGAGTGCGAGGGGTGTGTGGCCTTGCTATCGGGAACAACACCTGAGCAGGTAATCTACACTCATTTTCTTCCATTTCAAGAACAAAGCTTTATTACCCTCCCACCAAAAGTCTCTATGTTGTTAATTCTGACTAATGACTTGCAAGTTGAAGAGTGCTATGTCTGGGCGATAAAGGGCTGAACAAATAGAAATACCATAAAATAATATGGAACCTAAGTGGTGCGTATGTGAGTGTGTCGTAAAGATGTTTCAACCTTCCATCTGTTCTATCAAATGTTGGAAGGTTTTCATACTAAAGTGTCAAGAAGAAAAAACAGACTGTGCAGGAAGAGCAAAGGTCAGGTGTTCTCTGGCCCAGGAACAAAAACGTTCCCTTGGGTGTGCAGCCTGACGGGCAGGAGAGCGGCTCCGTGTCCCTCCATTCGGTGCAGAAGCTCTCAACGTCGTGCTCAGCCATCCATAATGCAGAGTAGAGAATTTGTCAGAAAAAGACTGAATGGGAGCGAGCAAGGACAAACATTAATAAGGCGCTTTCACTTTTATTTATTATCACGTTGGGAATTATTGGGGGTTGCCTGTTTCAGAAATGCTAAATGAGGTACTGTTTTAAATATAGAGAACAGACTTCTGGATTTTATGGCATCGTTATGATATAGAGAAATGGATGTGGGGCTGACGTCAGGGACTGGCTTTCAACTCTGAGTTTGCTGCTGGCTCCAGTGAGCTATGACAGCAAATTAGTTAACCACTCAGGGCTGAGCTTTCTCACCTGTGCGAAGGATGCGGCGACGCACGGCACACCTTCCTGGTAGAAGAATGCATGTCAAGCATTCTGAAGACTGTGAGGAGCTCACTGGACCAGAGTTGTCGGTGGCAGCAATATCACCCCCAGGGGCCGGGACTGATTTTGGGAGGGTATGCAAAAAAAAAGTCTTATTCTTTTTAATATAAAGTACAACACGCATACAGAACATCAACAGGTGTGCAGTGGATGTATCTGTAGGATTAGAATGTAACTGTGAGGAGGTGATTTG
The DNA here is from genome assembly GCA_004027185.1 of Glis glis. NCBI lineage: Eukaryota > Metazoa > Chordata > Mammalia > Rodentia > Gliridae > Glis > Glis glis. Next base: position 25,617 of record PVJS01008189.1, on the reverse strand, counting down.
CGGGTATTTGGCTGGCTGCAAGTCCTTGTCATTCCCCCCGTCATTCATCTCTAGAAAGCCTCCATAGAGGGCTATAACGCAAAAAAAAAATGGATATTTCACTAATCAAGCCTCGTTTCTACCATTTCCCATGTTCTACTTTTCTCAATCTTTGGGTATATTCATTTTTTTCCATCAGTTTGAATTTGTAATACTCTTGCACTTCTAAGAAGGGGAAGAAAAAAAGCTTCCAGGAGAAGAATAAGAATGATAGACATTCTTTGCCTTTTCCAGAGTACATACAACACCACTTAACCCAAATAGCATTAAGCTTTGAAGGAAGGAATTTACTAACAGGAGAGAGGAATTAAATGAGCGCGCTCACCCCATCTTTCCCCTCTAGAAATTTAGCAGCGGCGCTTGTCTTCCCTTGATTTGATTCGAGTCTATTCTGTTGGGTACTTCAAGCTCTTTGGGCTTAAGAGGTATGTAGAGAATTTAAAGAGAGTTCTGAGGAGAATGATGGAGATGAATTAAGGATTGGAAAGTGGGGCCTATTAGAAAAGGTTAAAAGAACAAGGATGATTTAGTTTGAGGAAGAACAGCGATCGGGTGGCACAGAGATGGCTTTCATGATGGGATCGTTATTCTGTAGAGAAGAGGCTCAGATTCTCTTTTGCACTGAAGACGCAAGGAAGGGAAGAAGCAAAATTTGAAGCAGAAGGGATATGAGGTTGGATATTAAGATAAAATTTCCATCCATGATTAAACCCTGGGTTTTGATTTCCCTTTACAAGATCTCCTGTTTTTAAATAAGATACCTTCTAATAGGAAGTATCAGAAGGATGGACAGGCCAACAGAGCAGGCTTGATTCCCCTTCCCTGCTGGGAGGCCAGCCAGCCAGCCAGCCTGGCCAACAGGGCCTCTGTGGGATTTGGCTTGATGGGAAGAAACAGCCGTTTCCTTTGGAACTGTGGCTTCAAGATGCCAGAGGATGAGGACAAGCTTCAGCCAAGAGTGTGCCAGGTCAGAGCCAGAGAAGCATGCCTAATTGGGTTGTCCAAACAAGGAGGGCTGGTGGTGTGCTTTGGGAGCCAATATATGGATCCAAGGGACCACAGTGCCAGGGAGGATGTAGCAAGGGGGAAGGGGTCGTATAAGAGTGCCATCGTGCCCAGGCTTTTGGTGTTCCTGGAAGCCAAATCCATGTAGAGGTCCCGGGAAGGTGTCACACCCTTCTAGAAAGGTGTTCATCCTCTCAGGATTTTGGAACCGCTGCCCCCAGCCGTGTTTCCCAGTCCTGAGTGTGAGTCACAATCTACCTGTAGAGTTTGGCAAACCATACAGAGGCATGGCTCTAGCTTTGGGAATTTAGATTTAATGGGAATACTGCTTGGGATTCCAGTGTGAACACAGAAATCGTGCTGGCTACATCTAGCACCCCCAAAAAGGGAGGGGGAGCTGGAGGATGATGGGAAGGATATGCGGAAATTCCCTGAATAGGAAGAAAAGCTGATCGAGGGACTTCAGAAAGGATGGCCACTAAGACATCTCCAGGGGTCTCTGGTCCAGGGCTGAGGTTCCTTGGAGCAATCGAGGGTGAGGGTTAGGGCCAGAGCTCCAGGGCAATCTCGCCTGTCTTTTAGGAATGAATATGATGCATCTTACCTACTGCAGAGCAGTGAGATTTGAATGATACAGGCAAAGTACTTAGAACAATGCCTGGTACACAGTAAGGTTTTTCTTTTTTTTTTTTTTGCGGTACTGGGGATTGAACCCAGGGGCATTCTACCTGCGAGTTACACCCCCAGCCCATTTTATCTTTTATTTTTGAGACAGAGTTTCACTAAGTTGCTGGGAGTCTTGCTACATTGCTAAGAATCGAACCTGCGATCCTCCTCTCTCAGCCTTCCAAGTACTGGGATTACAGGTGTGTGCCACCATGCCCAGCTCCATAGTCAGTTCCTAACTATTAGTGGTTGTTGCTGTTGGGCTCCGCCATGCATGTGAACTGACTCAACAGTGTCTCCTAATGGCTTCTATTCCAGTTGCAAATTCCAGGGGCAGAGCACTGGAGTGACTTCTGTTGGTTCACATGTTCAATCCCCTTGTCTAGAGAATGTATGGGACGTGGACTATGGACTCGCTGGCTGCAAGCCCTGGTCATTCCCCATGTTCCTCAGTCTCCACTGCAGATTCAGAAAGCTGGGAGGAGCAAGTTTGGCCCCATGCGTTGGAAGCATAAAGCATCAATGTTTTAGCTGCAACTGCTGACAATCTTTCCGTGAATATCGCTTTTGAAATTTCTATGAGTTCCAGAAACGGACTTAGGAGCATTAAAAAAACCTGTTTTTCAATGAATCTGTCACTTCCATGAAGCTGAGCTCTGTGAAGGAGACATGTCTACACGCTGGGCAACAGAAATGAAAAAAAAAAAAAAAACAGGAGCCCTTCCCTCAAAGAGCTCAGGTCTTGAACCCAGAAAGGTCAACAATCCCAACCCCAATAAGAGTGTCCGGGCCCTAACTCAGCCCTTTATAGAGTCCAGAGGGAGACTAGGCTGGCTTGAGACAGCCAGGAGAGGTCTTCCCACGAGGGCAGCATGTCAACTCTTATCTCTAAAATCAGTGGGATTTTGCCAGGTTAAGGCATAGAGAGGTGGGAGAACCAGTATTCAATTCCAGGCAGAGGAAATAGCCTACCAAAGAATGCCCTAAGAAATATAAGCAAACAGGGCATGTTTCAGAAACTATAAGAGGTCATGCATCAGGAACATCAAGAATTGGGGACCAATAAAAAAAAAGAGTTGGGGAATGATTCTAGGCACAGTGGTGCACACCTGTAATCCTAGTACTTGGGAGGCTGACACAGGAGGATCACAGGTTTGCAGCCGGGCTCAGCAACTTAATGAGACTCTCAGCAACTTAGCAAGACTGTCAGCAACCTAGTCAGACCCTATTTCAAATAAAAAAATAAAATAGGGCTGGGGGTATAGGTCAGAGGCAAAATGTCCCTGGGTTCAATCCCCAGTACCATTAAAAAAATAATTTGGGGGATGAGTATGTGGTAGTGTAAGAGCACATGTGCCGGGATACACCGTGAGGACCATCCCAGAAAGTCCCTGTACGCCATTCGTGTCTTCATTCAATCAGTATATATTGAGCACCTACTAAGTGCCAGCACTGCTCTGGACTCTAGAGATGGGGCAATATGCAACACACAAAATCCCTGCCCTTTGTGTAGTTTCTATTTGAATGAAAGTGCTTGTCGACAAAACAAAACACAGGTTAGGATTCTCCAGAGAAACAGAACTAGCAAAGAGAGATTTATTATAAGGTGCTGACTCACACGACTATGGAGGATAAGAAGCCCCACAATGTGCCTCTGTCTGCAAAGGACAGCTGGAGGGGTAGTTTGAAGGCCTGAGAGGTGGAGAGTCACTGGTGTAGATTCCTAGGCTGGGTCAGAAGGCCTGAGAACCAGGAGTAGCGAGGGCAGGAGATATTAATGCTCCCGTTGAAGCAGTCAGCCAGAGGGAGTGAAACTCCGTGCCTCCCCTGCCTTTGGGCTTCACTCCGGCCCCCACCAGATTGGATGATGTCCACCCACCTTCGGGAGCCCCATCTGCTCTCCTCAGTCTCCTGATTCCAATGCTAACCTCTTCCAGAAACACACTCACAGACCCAACTGAAAACAATGTTTAATCAGATATCTGGGCATTCCATAGCCTGGCCAAGTTGACACAGAAAATTAACCATCACAACACACAGGTAAAATATATAATATCTCAGATGGTGATAAATGCCATGGGAACCAAATAAGCCAGAAGAGGGGGTGGGATGTGCCAAGGAGAGAAGGTGACATTTTTAAGTAGGTGGTCTGGCGAGGTCCCGCTACGCTGCGTAGGTCTGACCATCTGGCAGTGGAGAACCAGTGAAGAATTTTGAGGCTACAGAAAGGCGATGAGATTTGCCTTTTCTGACCTCAATGTGAAACACAGATTGGAGGATAATAAAAGTAAAGACAGAGAGACCAGTAAAATGACGATGCCCATGGCCCAGGAGAACAGAAAGCACAGTGGATGTGGAGATAGAGAGGCCATTTCGAGAGCAGTTAAGGAATGAATATACACCGTGGAAAGGCTTAGTGACAGATTGCGGGAGAGTGGCCAGAGGGAGGAATGTGGACGTCAGTGTCTGGCTCCGGGGCCCCGGGCGGGGCGTCCACATGATGAGGAGTGAAAGAGGCCGAGCCATCAGCTATGATGAGCAGATTCTCCTGTGCCAGTCAACCTCCCCAGGTCCCAGAATGCATGTGTTTGGGCATTTTAACAATCTGAAGATCAGCACAGCTATTTCAGCAGAATCACCGTGTTCTCTGCATGCATTAACTCTGTTGTCTTTTGGACAATTGCCCTTCCTCTTGGTGTAGAAGAAGGTTATGGGTTTTGGTGTCCACATCAAGCGGGTCTTGGTTTGGACCTCACCTCTACCCCCTTTGGTGATCTTCAAGTGATGTAGCCATACGGGCCTCCCTCTGCTCATCTGCAAAATGTGGATGTCGGCCGCCGCCTGAGCTGTTTGTTGGGGGAATGAAGCACCCACAAGGACAGAACTTGTTCCCTGTGGGCTCTTCTTCTGCTTCTCCCAGTCCCAGCTACAGGGAAGAGCTGGGTCAAGGTCAGTAGGGCAGACCAGAAGACCAGACCCAGGAACAAAGGCTCAACGTGGGAGGCATGGATGGCAATTTGGACAAGTGTGTGTCTGCATGTAGTCCCCCATCCATTGCTTTTCAGATCTAAATGTAAAGACCTTGGGCATTCTGTCTCTCTCTCTCACAGTGGTTATATTGTACCGTGGCTTATCCAATGAAATCTAAGTCAGAACCTCCCTGAGGTCCATACTAGACTCACCTTCAGACAACTCCCCCACACTTGTGCCAGGGTGCCTCCTTCCCTGGAGGGACTGGGGGTGGGGGAAGCTGTTCCCATCCCAGTGGACAGGACAGAGTTTCAAAGCAGCACTCATTCCGCAGGCCCGGAGCCCCCGTGCAGCCCGGGATTTCTGCATCCCTTGGCATGTGTACACAGCACGGATGGTTACTCCCAAGAAATAACTTAAATTTTTTTCTGTAGTGTTTTTTATAGTCCGCATTGTTTAAATTTTTCCAAGCGGGGAGTGGATTCCCTTATTAATCTTGTTGACATTTTAGTCTGTTGTCCCATTTTGTGTTCATCTGAGCTACTTTCTTGATAAGTTGGGGGTATTTCACAGTACTGTCTTTTCTTTTAAAATACCTTTATAAATGACCCGTATTATCAAAAATAAATATTTTCTATTACCTGTTAGTGTGTGTGTGGTACTAGGGATCGCACCCAGGAACATTCTACCACTGAGGTCAGCCCTTTTTATTTTTTATTTTGAAACAGGGTCTCGCTAAGTTATGGTATACTGGTCTCAAACCTGCCATCCTCCTGTCTCAGCCTCCTAAATACTGGGATTATAGGCATGTGGAACTGTACCCTGTGCTCTTACCTTTCTTTTACACTGTTTCATCTGATATATTTCAAGTATTCACTTATTTGTATTTTGGTTTAATTTTTTTAGTAATGTTCCTTGGAAATACTCAAGAGTTCAAAGTTCTTTTATTCCAAAACAATATTTCTCCCTATAACATTTTGGATGGGATAATTCTTTGTTATGGGGGTCTGTCCTGTGCATTGTAGGATGTATATCAACATCCTAGACTCTCTCTCATTAGATACTAGTAACACCCTCTCCCCAGTCATGACAATCAAAATTGTCTCTAGCCTTTGCTAAATGTTCCCTGGGTGGGAGGGGTGGGGGCAAAATCTCCTGCCTCATAACTGAGAACTATTGATCTAAAGAAAGGTCTTTTATTTTCTGTTTGTCCTAATAGTATCACTGATTTTTAAATCAATTCCTGGGGCGGGGGGATTGAAGGCAAAAAACAAGCAAGTGAATGGGAGCTGCTTGGGTCCTGAATACTCCTCACCTGAGAATTTGTGTGCATCTATATGTCAACAGAACATCTAGATCAGGTTGTTAAACTTCCTGACTTGAGTGCACGTATAGAACTTAGCAACACCATTGGTCACCTTTTAAGGAGATTTATTACAGAAAGACTGGCCAGTAGATTTCTATAATATATTCTGGTTAAAACTGGAAGGAATTCGCCTGTAAGCGATCTGTCGTGGTTCCAGAAGTAATGCCATGAGGAAAAATAAGCTTTTCGATCTGAGATGGAAAGAAATGGGAAATTTTGATGTTTGCTCGATTTTCATTAATGCACTTTGACTCGCTCCTTTCAACAGAGATCTTTGATGTCTAATTAGAAGGGAATTGTCCATACTTATTTTTTTGTGGATGAAATTGCCCCAGTATCACCAGTACAAATCCCCCTCATCAAAAGCCTTTTCTCCCTCAGTTGATCTATATCTCTGAGAATCCGGCAGCCTCGCTGCTCTGTGTAACAGGTTGCTAAATTGGGTTTTTAAATTATTTCTGTTAAGTAAAAATTTAACGCATACCAGCTGCTGAAGGATTATGAAAGCTTTGTGTTTTCAATAATCGGAAACCTTGTTTACAGAGGGCTCATGATATTATTTAAATGTCTTTATGTTGAATATAAAAGAACTTGTATTTATCTAGGCGATAATAATCTGACTATAAAACAAACCCATTTAGGGATTATGCATCTTGGCGCTCACTATACAGCTGTCACCACACGGTTCTTTCAAGCTTTGCAAAACGCTGTGAATTCTTCCTTAAAATCAGAAAAATAAATCGGGGAATATACCAGGTAGTTTGGGAACACATCATTCTTAGTCACAGGGGAGTATTGGAGAAACTCCACAAAGCAGAACTTCTAGGCAAATTTATCCAAAGTTCTCATTCTCTAACTCATAGATGGAATTCAGATTATATGAAAGGCATCTTAGGGTGATTGGCCTTGGCAAAGAGAAATTAAAAATCATTCAGATAATGCACTGTCTAGCTAAAGTGCAGAATTCTGAGAGCCGGCGAAGGCATCAACGCTGAGTGGTCTCTGCTAGAGAAGCAGTGTAGTCCAATGGTTAGGGGTTTCCTATCCAGGCCCAGCCACTAGCTCACTCCTTAGTGGCTCTGTGTAAAATAATAGTCCTCATTTCCCTCATGGTGCTGTTTGAACTTATGTGGGATAATCCATGAACCCCTCAGGACAGATCCTGGCACAGAGGAGCCACTCAATCAATGTTGAACTATTACTGCAGTGTTCTAAGGCTCACAGGTTTTCATAGGCAATATCTCATCGAATTTCCAAAACAGCCTTATTAAAATAGCATACTATTTTAACAACAGTATTATTGAAAATGGAGGAAAATGAGATGCAAAGAAGTTTAATAACCTACCCAGGCTCACATCGCAGTTGGATTGACGCCGAGCGAGGCTCCACGTCCATATTCTTTGCCTCGTTCTGCAAACTTTTAATGAGCACAGACATTCCTTGCTCTCGGAATGCTCACTCTCTGAATGTTGGCGATAATGACTTACTAAAAAGTTTTAGCTGAAATCCTTTCGCAGTTGAAAACCCGCTATGCCAGGTTGTCACGTGTACCCCACTTCTTAGACCTTCACCTGCGTCTCCTCTTTGAGATGCCGATTCTAGCGACATGTCAACCTGCTGGTCCCTGGTCACACTTCGAGTAGCAGGGCACTGCACTGTGAGGGGGCTCCTCTCATAACTCAGTGTTCTCTTTATTGACCCTGAGTTGAAACATGCCGCACAATTCCCCTATCTTTTCCCTGAGGGATGAGCCCTGCAGCATTTGTTCAGGCCAGGCACCTGCAGGCAAGACCAACTCCGGTCCAATTAGAGAGTAACTTTTGAATCTTTGGCAATGTTATTTTGTTGTTAATTTTTATTGCAGTACATGCTCTGTGTAGAAGGATAATGAAATTCCCTTCTATTCAGCTGTGTACTGAACATAAACCCACTATTCTTTACTCCACAAAGAGTTAAACAGTCAGGCAATTGGACCTTAAAAGCTTATGTTATGCAAAAATTTTTATTGCATTGTTGGAAAGATTTTTAGGAGCACTTTAGTAATTTTAAAAATTGATGATTGGGGGGGGGCTGCTCTGAACCCAAAAGCTTTTTTTCTCTATGTAAAGTAGTGGAATGTAGGCGCTTGCTTTTTGAAACTCTGCTGTTCAACACATTTTGTAGGAATGCAGGAGGTTCAGATAATAAGGGTTGTCTCTCTCTACTCTGGGCCAGACATGGGGCAAAACCCTGAAAATGCAATGATGAAGACAAAGCTGCTGCTTCAGGAAACTCACAGAAAGCCAGGCACAGGGGTGTGTGTCTTACAGTCTCTGCTGCTCAGGAGGCTGAGGTGGGCGGATTGCTTGAGCCCAAGAGTTCGAGACCAGCCTAGGCAACCTGAAGAGGCCTTTTCTTTTCTTATAAACAAACCAAAAGCCACACAGAGTAGGGAAGAAACTAGCAAGCAAATATTCAAAATTCAGTGAGGTGATATTTTCTAATGGAGATAGGTAAAAGGAGCTCTACAAACACAGTAAAGAATGGGCCTGGCTCTTCCTTGGATGCAGAGGAGGCCTTCCCTGGGTAACAGAAATGGCTAGTATTCCCTGAACAGCTCTGCGTGCCAGGCCCTGTGCAAACATGTCACATATATTTGCTCATTTAACTATTACAACAACCCAATGAGGTTTGTTATCATTCCTATGAAAAGGAGGAATCTTGTGAAAATTAGGAGACCAGTAGAGTAGCAGAAGGGGATTGAGGGAGGGAGGAGGGGAGGGGAAGGAGAGGCACAGGGAAGGAAGCAGACCATATAATATCATGTGCATATGTGAATGTATCACTGTGACTCTCTCTATCAGGCGCACGGAGTGAGGAGGGGAAGGGAGTGGGAAATATGAGGAAGGAATCGGACCAAATAATGGTATGTGCATATGTGAATGCATCACTATGACTCTCACGATCGTGTGCAATCACAGTGCACCCGTAAAAAATTATTTCATGTGATCTGGCTTTGTTTGAAAGAGAATTCAGAACCTTAAAATAAGAACATAGCCAGGCATGGTGGCGCACGCTTGTAATCCCAGTACTTGGGAGGCAGAGACCAGAGGATCCGGGTTCGCAGCCAGCCTCAGCTACTTAGTGAGGCCCTCCGCAACTTTGTGAGACCTGGTTTCAAAATAAAGTATAAAAAAAAAAAAATAGGGTCAGGGGTGTAGCTCAGAGGTAGAATGCCCCTGGGTTCAATCCCCGGAACCTCCAAAAAAAAAAAAAAGAACATATGAAAAATGGTGGACGTATTGGAGGCGCACACTTATGGAGCTGCAGGTAACTCCGTGTGGTTGGAGCATAGGACATTGGGGCGAGCCAGAACGTGTGTGTCGGTTTCACAAATACAGGGATACAGTGTGTGCATTGCATGGGCAGCGCTCAGTAGTCACAAACCATCCTCAGTAGTCACAGTGCTGGCAATTTCACTATATTGGAGACAGGGCTACAAAGTCATGAGATAGGTCTTATTTTAACCGGGGTGATCACCCCTCAGTATCCTTGGGAGATTGGTTCCAGGACGCCCTTCAGATAGCAAAATCTGCAAAGGTTCAACTCCCTCCTATATGGTATAGTATGCACACGCCCTCCCATATACTTTAAATTGTATGTAGATTACTTGTAATATCTAAAACAATGCTTACACGGCCCTTCATTCCCATGGATTCACCATAGCACTTGACATGCAGAAAATCCAAATTTTGCTTTTTGGAACTTTCTGGAATTCTTTTTCCAAACATTTTTCATTTGCAGTTGGTGAAGTCTGTAAATGCAGCACTCGAGGACATGGAGGGCGGACTGTCTGTTGCAAGAGCTTGATGCCTTTCTGTCTATTGTCTTGGAAAGCTTCCTTTTATTTCCCGCAAGTTCCCATTTTTCAGAGTGTATTTGGAAGGCCTCTTATAAATACCTGCAGAACAATCATGGTGAAAATAGCACCTTGCCATCCTGCCTCACTTTCGTCTCGAATGAATGTCTTAGTTTGATCACTCACCCACTTACGGGAATGCCTCTGAATAACTTAATGCCTGTCTGCTGAAAGAGTGTCCTCCCTCAAATCCATTCTCAAAACACAAATATATGTTTCTATATGCTTGTGATTCTGAATTTAGCACATGCTTTAAAATCACCTGGGGGGGGTAGATTAAATAACACAGCATACCCCCACCCTCAGCGATTCTGGCTCAGGTGGCCCGAAGTGGCCATCGGGAATCTGCAATCTTTGACAAGCATCCTGAAGTTTCTGTTTTGAATCGCCAGACCACTCTGAGAAGGGTAGCTGTGTGGAGAGAGAGTAACATGTCTTAAGGCAGTTCCAAAAGAGGAATCCCAATCGTGTTTCAATCAGCAGGGACAACACGGCATGCCCCGGGACCCATCTCCTGTAGATGGTGCTTACTGAGAATAAATTGTCTAGTTACATTTCTGAAGGAATCAGCCACCACTCTGCCTGGTCACAGTGTATGTACCAGACCCACCTGTGTCTGCTCACTCAAATGATCCCACACTTGGTCCTCTCTTCTTTTAGGTGGGCAGCTCCTTTCTGAGCCAGGTGGATGGTCTAAGGATCCAGTATTAGAGGATCTAGTAATTTGTATATATTTTGTCCTTTTTCTTACAAAAAAAAAAAAAAGAACGGGTTTCTTAAACTTGCTGGAGGTGGAGCACCAATTCCGAAGAGCAGACAGGCAGAGCAGACATCTGTCCATCTCATTACAGTGACGAGGCTAAGGTGGCTCCCGCTGCTGTGCACGGTGGCCGGGAAGCTCCTGAAATGACCTTCATTGGTGTGATGCGGTACATTTTCTGTCCCTTCTTGAATCCATGTGACCGCCTGAAGCAGTCTGCCATTTTCCCACCAAGTTGCCAGATTTTAACAGACAGAATTCTCAGTGGGAATGCAGGAGCTTCTCAGTTGCCTTACTTTGTATTTGTTGCCCTCTTTTCTGTCTCCTTCACATTCACTGAAGAGAATCCCACACAACTGAAACTGAAATTCAGCGCTGCAGCTTCTTATGTTAAGTGCGATCAGCCAATCAAAAAAAAAAAGAAGGGACATATGTTTTCATTAATATGTGCAACCTAGGGAGTAGTGGGGACACACAAGGGACTCCAGTTGATAATGGAGAACCCTCAGTAGGGCAAGGGAAGTGGTACAAGGGAAGGGGAAGGGCAAGAAAGAAGCGAATCAGTGGAATTACTACCATGAAAAATATGTACATGTGAGACAATACCAACATCATTCTCGGTACTTCATATGGGTGGGGGGATGTATGGGGCACACTAAGAGCTGTGTGCATGTATGTTAATATCAAATAGATATTCATTGTGATGTGAGACTCCAATAAAAGCACATTTTTAAAAAAAAAATGACAAGCCCAAACCTCACAGCCGGGTCCTGAGTCCTGTGGGTGGCTGATGCAGACTGTGCCTGGGCGCACATGGGTCCGGGTCTGTATGGTACTGGGGGTCCCAGCATGAGGTCACTGTCTCTCCAGGCAGGTCCCTTGGCCCTCAGAGCCCCAGCACCCAGCTGACTGGATTTTGTCTGGATCCAAGGATCCAGTATTATCCAACTTGAAGTAATGTGGATGTTCCATGATTTTTCCGGAGTCATTTTACTTAAAAACTAAGCTCTTAGCTGGGTGTGGTAGCACACACCTGTAATCCCAGTACTTGGGAGGCTGAGACAGGAGGATTGCAGGTTCAAGACCAGTCTTACCAATGTAGTGAGACTCTCAGCAACTTAGCAAGACTGTGTTTCAAAACAAACTGGGAGTGTAGCTCAGAAGTAGAATACCCCTGGGTTCAATCCCCAGTGCCACAAAAAAAAAGAAAGAAAGAAAAGCTCTTGACTGGTTCAAAGCTTAATGAAGTGTAGAAACAGAGCCTGTTTACCTGCCTGTGAGCAAAAAGTTTAGGAAAAGAAATAGGTTTACATTTTTTTTATCCCAGCCATTCATATTCATTCTCTCTCTCTCTCTCCTCTCTCTCTCTCTCTCTCTCTCTCTCTCTCTCTCACACACACACACACACACACACACACACACTGACAAAGACAACTGTATTTTCTATAAGAACTATATAAAGGAAAAAGAGATTGAAACAGATTGCTGTCAAAATAGCCTGGACCAGTGAAAGCCATTGTCAAGTGACTGCCACATCCTCCGTCCTTGCTGTCTTACTCCCATCCTTCCTCTCTTTATATGTAAGGTTGCGGAAGGAAGAGAAGGAGGGAGGGAGGAAGAGAAGGAAGATGCCTAGTTAGTTTTGAGTTTCAGGTACGGGGTGAGTAATATTCTAGCATACATCTCCAGCAGTATTTGGAACCTCTTCCATTGCCCTGTCCCATCTGTACTGTCCCACATCAGTGTGCTTGTTTTATTTTCTAGTGATCATTTATATAAAAGATTCATCCTTCAATTGGATCAGTGTTCTCTGGGCAGGTGGACCTTGAGACACCATAAACATTGCCTTCCCTACCTGGGGCCCTATGTTAGCTGTCCCCTGAAGTGTTTCCCTCCTGTTGCAAGCCCAGGGCACCCTGAGCTCCTCACAGCTGTCCTCCCTGCACCCGCGAGGTCATTACTTCCTCAACGATGATGATGACGGGGCTGAGCTCAGAGCCCTGAACCTGATAAGCATGATGCATGTTTTTATGATTGATGACCGCTTTGAAAGCAATTCGCTGTCTTGTTAAGAGTCAATTAAATTCAACATTTATTAAACACTTACCTGCATGCCAGGAGTGAGTAGTTGGTCCTTTCTACGATGCTCTCCACCTGGGAAGTTAATTACTCTTCTCCTTTTGGAGAACGAGAGAATAGGGGAAGGGAGCAAGGACAGGAACTACACACAGATTTTGCAAACTTGTATTCTGGCTTAGCTAAAAGGGGGAATCAAAAATTGCCCTATATTTGAAATGATTTCCTCCATTGAAAGAATGCAAGGACTCTGAGCAGGCAGTAGGGTGCTGTGGACCAACAGGATAGCTCAGATTCCATGCATTCTTCCAATAGAAGGAATCATTTCAAATTTTTGGAATATTTCCTCTCCAAGCATGGAAAGAGACTTTGCCATTCTATTTTTATTTGCTTGTTTGTTTTTTGGTTGGTTGTTGGTTGGTTCTGGGGAATGAACCTAGGGGTACTCTACCTCTGAGCTATACCCCCAGACCTATTTTATTTTTTATTTTGAAATAGATCTTTGCTAAGTTGCTGACGGTCTTGCGAAGTTGCTGAGACTGGCCTCAAACCTGCAATCCTCCTGTCTTAGCCTCCCAAGTACTGGGATTACAGGCGTGGGCAACCATGCCCAGTGACTTTGCCATTATATATTGTCTAGTTCCATTGGTTTTCCTATTTCCTAATTGTTTCTATGGCACATAGGTATTGCACTCACATATCAACAGTATCATAAAAGTAAGAAAGAACTTTGAAAGCCAATAGAATGATAGAAAGGACGAAATGTTCAACTCATATTAAAAAGCTTACCCGTGTGTAGAGTAACAGTACACATCATTTATAGAAAGGCCAGCAGATAATAAGGTGCCTCTTCACACACACTGTGCTTCTGTTGATGATATTATTTAAATCTTCCTTCACAAAGTCACAGAGCAGGCTTCAAACACCAAGATTAAGAATTATGAATGCCCCTCTCGGTTGAATGCTTTTCAGGTGTAAAATGCATAGAAGAGTGAACACGTATTTAGAAGTGTCTAGATGATTAGTTTTGTGCCAGCTGAGATTGTCCTGGGTGCAACTATGAGCGTGGTTCTCAGAGCCCAACTCCCCCTTTCTGAGCTTCCCCCTTGGTCCATAGAACCCTGCTGCCTGCTCAGGTGCCTTGCATTCTTTCAAAGATGGAGGTAGACCAGGAAACTCCCCAGTACCTGCACATCCCACCACTGTGCCTGCCCGTGAGCCCTGCTGAGGAAACACCCACTTGGCTGTAAACAGAAATAACTGTAGACAAAATAGCTGCCAGACTCTTAGTCTACTCCAACAAATCAACATAAATTTACTGTCACACGTACAGCCGTCGATGAAAACCATTACCATGGCTCAACTAGATTTTGAATGTCCCTGAGGTTAAAGTAGAAAAACGAATATGGAACATGAGAATTCATGTTAATTTCTCACCAACTCCAACACCATAAACATAAGAAGACAAGGCTCTTAAGAGAGCAGATTACCATCTACACAATCAAAATTTGATATGATAACCCCATGGCTAAAGCCGTGATTGAAAAGCCTTTTCTGGAAGTTTCTGATTTTTAAAGTCACAAATCGTGTCCTCTATATCCTATACCTCTGGCATCAAATGATTTCACCCCATTAGTCATCTGTTTAAAAAATAAAAATGTTATAATATTGATTTTATTTGGAAAGAGATAAAATTTAACTTGTTTTATTTTTAATCCTTGTTTTTAATAAATACATAACAAAACAACCAGATGAAGATCGAAATAAATGCTCATGTTTTATTCATGCTAGAACTATTAGTTTTGTCCTCTATGATGAAGCCTTATTTGTAATTTTCTTATAAATTCCTTAATATTAAGAAAGCATCACTTTATTTCCTCTGAAAATTCTTTTATTGGGTGATAGGTTTGGGGGAGAAATGAGCCCCATGAGTAGAGAAATGTAATAATTCTAAATCTCATTCGTACCCAGGATAGTAGACTGTGTTGATTAACTCCATAGCTTCATGGATTTCTGATTTGGGGAATACAATCTGTAATAAAATTACTACTGGGACTCTAGTTCTGTTTATTTAAATAGCATTTTTATCTTGCTTATTTGAATTCAGATGCATTATTAATATCTTTCTTCTTTTTAATATAGGTGGAAAACAGACCAAAATATTATGGAAGAGAGTATGTATTATCCTATTTTTTGTTTTAATAATTTAATAAGTAGTCACTTCGTGTGTCATTTAAATATTGAATATTAAAAATTCTCTAATACCTGGGCTTTATCACATGTCCATTGTGCCAGAGCTTAATAATAAGAATAAATGCAATCAGGATCCTTTGTATTGAATCTTCTTTAGAACACTCAGGTGCTCGGTTCCCATTACAGTGGGAGGGAAAGTGTCTCGTGTGGCAATTTCTCCATAGAAGCAGCTTCTGAGTGCCTGGCAAGTATTTGAAATATAAGGCAGCAGTTTTTAATAATTGAGGCTTTTTTTATTTCACTGTATACCCGAGTACAATATAAACATTTGGGGTGTCAAAGACCATACGCTGTAGGTGAATTCCTGGCTTCCATGTACCTCCTGAATGTAGTGGTCAGGAAATTTCCCTGCAGGAAACCCAAATGCGGATCGCTCCTGACTTGGACTCCAGAGCCCAAGTGCCTGCAGCCGCCACTCTCCTCCCTCCCTCCATCTTCCTCTAATTCTAACTCTTGTTGTTCCACTGTCTCGGAAACCTGCCGCAGAACAAATATGCCATCAAAGTCATTTGCAGTCTAAGACTGCGATGAGCAAGCGGTGGGACAGTCCCCAGTCCCACGGGAGAGGACATGCACGAGTCCCTGTCCTTCCCAGGTCCAATCCAGAGACAACGTTCCAAGTCCATTTCCCCGATGTCCTGGTCCTTCCAAGACCTTTTCCCTCTTATTCCCTTACCCATCAAAGCTGGTCTTTGTGATTAATGACCCTCTCAGTGGACCCAGCCCAGGGCTTCTTCCTAATTGCCTCAGCTGCAGTGTAGGTACTTTCTTGCTGGGCTTTGGGAATCCAGTCAGCCCCTCTGGGAGGTCTGCTCAGGCACGCTGGCCTTCTCTCTCACCCACCCCCATGTTCCTGACATCTAATCTACATTGGAGCATGACTTTCTTCCTCAATACACTGGATTTTGCTTGCAAATAGCACAGTTATTTTTTTTTTTAAATAAAGGAGAAAATGAAGCCGGGCATGGTGGCGCACGCTTGTAATCCCAGTACTTGGGAGGCTGAGACCGGAGGATCTGGGCTCATGGCCAGCCTCAGCTACTTAGTGAAGCCCTCCGTAACTTAGTGAGACCCTGTTTCAAAATAAAGAATAAAAACATAGGGCTGGGGGTGTAGCTCGGAGGTAGAATGCCCCTGGGTTCAATCCCCAGTACCACAAAAAACAAAAAAGAAAAAAATGAAACTTTATCTTGTATGCTTTTTTTTTTTGCATGAACGTTTGGTCGAATAACCTTCTAGTTCTCTTGATATAAAATATAAAGAGAAGAGACCAAGGAAACATTTTCTTGACCTCAAAAAGGAATATTTGTATCAGAGAATTAACTTAAAACCTTCAGATTCTGTTTTTCCCTTTCTTTTATATTTCACTCAAAAAGTAGCACGTGCTGTATTCAGGAAATGCATATGCACATTTCTTGTGAAGGAACCACAAGAAATTCTTGACGATTGATACCATTAGGGAGAGAGAATTTTCCTTTCTGTACCATGTAGGATTTTACTTCTTTTGTACCTTTCAACATTTTAATGTTGAATTTTCCCACCGTGCACAGGGATTATTTTTGTTTTTAAAAAACTTAACAAATTATCATCTGCTAACTTGGGAAAATATATAGGAAAATAAATAGGGGGAAAGTCCCATAGCCTCACCACCCAAGAGAAGCATCCTTAACTTTGTCTCATTCTTTCATTTTTTGTCCATGGTATGATGTATAGACCATAAATATACATAGATATTTGGGCTTTTTAAAACCATGCATAAAGGGAATGGAGAGCTATAGACTGATCCACAGTTGCACAAAAGTGTCATTTTCTTCTTTTGAACGATTTAATTTACTTCTTACACTTGACATCTGTTTCTGACAATCACTTAAACCTATCAGTGTAGCAACTGCTTTCACATTAACTGCCTGTCCGAGACACGCTTCCTCTTTCTCCTGCCCTTCTCCCCCAGGAGTGACCCTGGGCAAGGAGCCAGGTCCCCGTGGCCCCCTCTGTGTGTGCCTGATCCTGCGCAGCCACTTCTGCCCTGCCTCCGGTGTGTCTGGACTCCCATCCCCACACCTTTCCTGATACCAGCTTTTGTCCTTTCTGATTCTTGTGTGGGACACTTTCCAGTGTCCTCCGCCCCTCCCTGCCCACGTCCCTCCCACCCACCCCTCTGCTATGAGGCAGATCCTTTGGCCATCTGCGCAGCCTCATGGAGGCTTCTCCACAAGGTTGCAGGGGCCAGGGGCTTTACTCACAATCAGAGCCCCAGACATCGCTGCTCCAGGGTCCCTGTAACTGACCTGCCAGGTCCAACTGCACCCTGCCGGTGGGCCTGCCCAGACCCAGTGTCCTCTGCCCCTCCCTCCCTCGAAGATTGGGGACTCTGGTCTCCTCTGGGACAAGGAGGGTCTTTCATATCACACCACCTTCATCCTCACTCCAGAAAAGTGCTGCTCCCAGACCTCCAGGCACTGGCTCTTGAGATTCAAAACCAGAATTTGGGAAGCCAGAGAACCACTTTCTCCCCTGATGTCCCTGTCCTAGACTTAGAAGCCAGCTTTTGAACACAGGGCCACAGCGTCCTCTGGCCCTGCTCCCCTAGCACAAGAGCATTGACCCCAAAGGTCCCTTTTAAGGGAATTCAGAAATGTACATCGTGGTATGTGGTAGGCACCCCTCCACACACACACGCACATAAATCAGGGTCCTGCTACATTTGTCCTCTGACTTAATCTTTGCAATCCTAGGGATGTGGGTAGGCAAAACTTGTCTAACTGTTTTAACAGGGAGAGTTAAGTTTATTTTTGTTGTTGTTGTTTGGTTTATTATTATTATTATTATTATTATTCACAAAATGCCTTCTCTGATTTATTCTCCAAAGCTCTCTAAGATTAGTTAATTCTAGAAACATGTGCTGCTCCCTCTCCTCACCCCGCCCCAGCCCCCCTTCCTCTAAAGCACTGTTTGGTGGAAGGAACAGGGCAAGTAGCCACCTTTGCTTGAAGGTAGCAGAAAGAGCCTCTGGTGCTGACCGCACTCCCACCTCGCACTCTCCCTCTCTGGTCACTGTCTGTTTTCCAGGCCTCAGACAGCTGCCTCCAGAAGGCCAGAAAATCAATAGCCAAGCCCTGAGCCCTCCTGGATATGCTACATTGTCTACATGCATGTATACTTTTTTTAAAAAGTATACACATTATCTTTCAAAAAGATACACACACACAAAAAAGATACACATTATCTTTCAAAAAAGAAAAATAGATACATTTTCTAAACATATCCCTAAGAAACTGCTCTCAAAATGTAAAGGACTAGAAGAATGTTGATCATAGCTAGCTTTTCTTTCCCGAGAAGGAGCCTCTAGAATTAACAACACCCCACACCCAGAGCAAGCAGGTTGCTAATCAATAAGTGTTCATTTGCAATCAGGATAATGCATGGCTCTCTCTGTTTGAGTTGAGAGCTAAATTGATAATTGCGCTTTTGTTATGCCCCATGGTTAAAAAATGGAGCCATAACCTGGCTTTTTGTTTCAACTTTGGTTTTCGGCTTAAGGGCTGAAAAACGATAGCAGAAAGCCAGGTAGACTGGGCGTTCCTCGTGGCCGCCTCTCTGAGTACTTAGTTTATCTTCGGGGGCTCCTTAGGAAGCGATTCCATATTGCACATACTCCGACTGCACATCTGAATGGTGATTCCATGCAATAGTGCAATCCCCACGCCTCCCTTCATCCAGGTGGAGGCTGTAGATTTGGGGGGCCCCCGCCATCCTTTTCTGCTTATCTCTTGTGGTCCCCACTTTGTACGTGGTCTGTTCAGAGCAGTGGCGGTCTTGTCCCCCCAGGTTTCACGGCATCATCTCCCGGGAGCAGGCTGACGAGCTTCTCGGAGGTGTGGAGGGTGCCTACATCCTTCGAGAAAGCCAGAGGCAGCCAGGATGCTACACGTTAGCTCTAAGGTGAGCTGCATTTCGCTTATTGTTTCCAGGGCTTTATAAGTGGCTTTACTTATCTCTTTCCCATTTTAAAAAACTGTGGTAATATACATAACGTAACAATTTTTTGACTATTTTTCCATTCATCTGTATGTAGGTTTTTAAAAGATTTCTAACTGGTGAATTATGATTCTATAGATAGGTTTCATTGTTACATATTTGTATGTGCACATAACATAATTTGGTCAATTTCGTTCATTTTTAAGTGTACCGATCAGCAGCATTAACTACATAAGTACATTCTCAGTGTTGGCCAACCATCTCCACTACCCATTTCCAGAACCATTTAATCATCCTCGAGACTCGGTACCCACTCCCTCTCGACTGTTTAACTTTTCTTATCACTTTGTTTCCAAACCCACAGCAGTGTATCAAAGGCTGTGTATATATTTCCTTGGCCAGGGATGTTAGGATATCAGGTGTGGACCCTGGGATAAAGTTTATGGACACAGAGCACACCAGAGAATTATCTGGAAAGTTGGTGTTCTGACAGTCACTTTGGCCTGAAACATGGATCTACATTGACAGAGCAAATTCTCTGCCTCAGTTCCCAGCAGTCTTGTTTGACAAAGGTGTGTTCACCTAGCAGGACCTTCTGGGTCTCGCTTGTATAGGGGCTTCTCTCAGGAATCATCTTGACCCCAAAACTGGGCATGAGGGCATCATGACCGTTCACCAAACATCCAAGTATCAGAAAGCATTGCACCCCCCATACCTTGATCAAACTCTTTATGCTATTTGATCCTCACTACCTGGTAGGGTCTGAGGAAGCTGCCCAATTTCACACTCAGGTCATCTTCCACAAGTTCACGTGGGAACTCTTTGCAATTGGGATGATCTTTTGCCATAGAAGTTATGGGAGCAGAGAAACGCGTCCCAGGCCAGCCCACAAAGGGGGTTCTATTCAGTACACCACCTTGATGTTGTAGCTGTGGAAAGCTTTCTAAGTCGCAACCAGGGATGCTGAGAACATATCTTAAATGATGCAGAAGTACTTCAAAAGCTACCAATTAGCCGGGCATGGTGGCGCACGCTTGTAATCCCAGTACTTTGGGAGGCGGAGACCGGAGGATCCGGGTTCGCAGCCAGCTTCAGCTCTCTCTCTCTCTCTCTCTCTCTCTCTCTCTCTCTCTCTCCCTGTCTCTCTCTCTACCTAGTGAGGCCCTCTGCAACTTTGTGAGACCCGGTTTCAAAATAAAGTATAAAAAAATAGGGTCAGGGGTGTAGTGCGGAGGTAGAACGCCCCTGGGTTCAATCCCCGGTACCACACACACACACACACAAAAGCTATCAATTGCTCCAGGTCTGCTAAGGGTTTTCCTATCTCTGCAGGACCCCAGAGACAGGAATAGGTAGTCCCAGGAAGAACCAAGCAGGGGCTGAGAGATGAAGGACTGGGGTCCACGGGGAGGGGATACAGGGAGGGAACCTGGTAGGTGAGATTTCTGGGGTACAGCCCAGCGATGGTGGTACCCTGAGCACATCTCGAATGTTTTTCTTCTGCTGTGCTGGCTGGGGTGGGAGGAATAGGTGCTCTGCTGGGGGTCGTCAAAGATGTAACAGTAAGGACATCAGGTCAGCGGTGGCGACATCACTTGCCAATTCCTGTTAAGGAACTTTATAGGTAAGATGTTTGTAAATCAGGTGCTGCCTTCTGACTTTTATGAAGATGCCAGGACTCAACAAGCCTCTGGTAAGTCATTATAAACATCCTGTAAGTCACTGGAGCCCGTGAGTCACTCTAAGCCCGATTCACTTACAGGACCCAGTGGCCCCAAGGGACAGGCTAGAGTTAAATCCCACCTCATCCCCAGCATGTGACCTCCAGCAGGTACCACAACTCCTCCAGCCCCAGTCGCTCTCAGTGTCAAACAGGGACAGTGATTGTACCCATCTCAAAGGGTCTCTAAGATAGTTAAACAGCAAATGCTTAGCCCCATGCCTGGCGTACCGTACATGCTCAACACTGTCCTCTGTCCCTCCCGGTTCTCATCCTAATCCTGTTGGAACCTCTCCTTCTCTCCTGGGCAGGTTTGGAAACCAGACCTTGAACTACCGGCTCTTCCACGATGGGAAGCACTTTGTGGGCGAAAAGAGGTTCGAATCCATTCACGACCTGGTGACAGACGGCTTAATAACGCTATACATAGAAACAAAAGCTGCTGAGTACATTTCCAAAATGACAACGAACCCCATCTACGAGCACATCGGATATGCCACTCTACTCAGAGAAAAAGTGTCCCGAAGGCTGAGCAGGTCTAAAAACGAATCAAGAAAAGCGAGCGTCACCAACGAAGAGCACACGCCGGTGGAAAAGGTGAGCCCGGCGGTGACAGACGCGGCCCTTCTGTTTCTGTTTGTGCTGAACAAGGAGGTGGTTGATGATAGGTGTGATGTGCAAAACGTTGGTGGAGACCCATCCTACCCAAAGAACTCTAGAATGCCAATGCCAGAAGGAACCTTAGAAACCTGCCATTTCAATCTTCTCATTTTACAGAGAGGGAAACTGAGGCAGAGATGTTAAATGATTTGCCCAAACCCATACGGTCAGAGCCAGGACTTTGACACGTAATCATTTGTAAGTTTATTTGGAGTTTGAAAGAAAAAACAAAAATGATACGCCATTAATGTTTAATGGTGAACCATCCTAATGAAACGTGTTTCTAATTGTCACTTGTGATGTCACTGGCTCCGTCTCTAGTCCCACCAAGCTAGCCAAACACATGGCATTTGTGTCTGCCTCTCCTAGGACTGAGTGAACACCCAGTGACCCACAGGTCAGTGCCCTCTTGAAGGTGGGCTAACTTAGATAAAGACCGTACTGACAGACAGCGGTGGTAGCGGCTCTCTCTGGGAGGCTTGGGGAGTTGGGCTATCCTTTGTCCCACACAAAGCATTACTGTGCCAAATCAGGGGTTAGAAAAGCCCTCTGTGGGTGAGTGTGCAAGCTGGGTGTGTCAAAGTGGGATATGCTGAAGGATATCCGATTTCCCTCTCCAGCAAGTTGCTCTTTGAAAGACACCACCACAGTTTGCTAAGCAGAATTTTTTGGATGTTCCCCTTTAGGGACCATCTGCTTTGCCTGGTCGTATAGACTTCCCACTGAAAGAAAGTGACAGCCAGCCATACCATCCGCCCCCACTGAGTCTGTGCCCAGCCTGGCTTCCACAGCAAGCTGGGACTGGGGACAGACAGATAAGCAGGGCAGGGATGAGCACTGTGCCCTCTGCTGGTTGCTAATCCTTAATTACACCGGAACCGGCCCCCTGTTACCCGGGGTTGGTGGAAAGAGAAGGAACCTCAGGTTGACTGACTGGGAACAGGCATGGACGCCAGAGCTTCACCAGAAAGCCCTGATGGAGAGGGCGGGGAGTGGCATTGCTGTCCTGATGGCAGAGAGAGGGGTGGTGTTTACTGATTTTCTAATTGAGCTTCAGAGTCAAGGAGAGCCTCCCCCAGCAGCTGGCCCATGACAAAAATAATTCGCCATTTTCTTCTTATAACTCCAGTGTCTCCAAAGCACCTGGGTATTCTTTTACCAAAAAAAAAAAAAATGGATTGGAGAAATTGTGGGGGTGTTGATTGTTTACATTTAACAGAGAGAGAGAGAGGTCTTGAGTTCTACGTTCAGAATTTGTTCTGGCCCAGGTGAAAGCCATCCCCCAGTCTGTTTGCAAGATCTGTTCAAAAGTAATTTAGAATAGAAAATCTGGAAGCCGACCTTCCCTGCCGTGACAAATCAGAAGATGAATTGTAAAATAAATCTCCGAAGTGGTGTTTATATTTCTGAATCAGAGGGCAGTGTCACCAAAAAAGGCAATCTGTTCCGAATGCAGGCTGCACGATAGGACCAGGAAAAGAGGCGAGGAGCCAGGGGGCCGCCCCCCTTGCTGGGGGTGGCAGTGTAGATCCTCAGCATTGACTGACTTCCAGACCCTTGTCCTCCTCTCAGAGGAAAGTTTGTCCAATCAAAGCTGATGCTTCCAGATGATATTCCTATCAGGAAACCAGTACAACAAAATATAGCCCTTTCTGTAGATGTTTTGCATTTTTTATTAAAAATAAATTTGGGGGAAAATGATTAATCAGATTGTTAATCATGTTGGATGATCCTCCCAGGACTTTTACCTTTGGGGGGAAAAGGTAAATAAAGAAAATATGGAAGGAAGAACTCCAAATTCAGCAAGTGCAGTGATGGGCAGGTATGGTTGGTACAGATATTTTGGGGATACTAATGATGGGTTCGTGGCTCTCCCAGGGAATACTGTGGATACCAGGTCTGGTCCCTTGCTGGCGGCTACTCATTTTGTTAGTAGTTTGTTAAGTAACTGGGCAGAAATCCATCCATTTCTCCCCGACCTGTATTGACAAGTGGAGTTATTAAAAAGTCTCAGGCTTGCCAGAGATTGTATTTCCCTTAAGGGCAGGTCAGTGGCCTGTGGCCGCTGGAGGCAGGGACTAGAAAAAAGGTGGTGTCAACTTGAATGGGTTGTCTGGGAAGAGCCTGAGGTACTTGTCTGCTTTGGTGGTTGAGCATCTTTGAGATTTTAATGAGTGAAATCGGTAGAGTTCCTAATATATCTCAAATCCAAACATACCAGCATTTCTGTTTCCAGCGAACTCAAATGTGCACCCCTTCATTTCATTGATCACTTCCAAATGAGTCTGGAAAGACTGTTATCTGTGACTCTAAGAACATGAGCAGTGCTAATTGGCAAAAAGATATGACCTGCACCGTCAGATTTGACTGGTCTCTAGAGCTACGTTTTTCCTGTCAAGGTTGTTAGCAGGGAACTTGATTTTAATAACTGCAGATGAGGTGGGTAGACAGCAGGGATGCAGAAAAAAAGTTGTGATGGTCAGCCAATAGCAGTTTGTTTCCTTTCTGGTTCTTTAATTAGTTTTTGAAGCATTATGATATATAAGGGCCACTGTTATAAATGCCACCACATTTAATTAAAGTGGTCGTGTCCAGTATAATTTCTTTTATGAAATGTATTTTAGAATCTATTCTAAAGGTGGATTAGCCACTGACCTTCAAAATGCCACTGTGAGCAATATGAGAATAACAACATGATTCGACTCTGATTCGGGCATTTATAGTTCACAAACATTTCACATATGTGAAGTCATTTCCCATTTTATCCTTGGAACAGCTTTGCCAGGTGCACAGGGCAGGAATCACTATCTCCGCCTTATTAAAGTGTTCACGGTGGCAGAATGAGGGACCAAACCCATGCTTCCTGACTTTAAGTTAGGAGCTCTTAAATCTACTGAGCAGCTGGACCTCATTCTGTCCCAATTCCCTTGTTGCTTTAAGTAAACACCCTTGGTTTTGGCCATCCTACATCAACGGATGCTAAAAATCACTCCATCTTAACATGATCTGCTTTTGAAAATACACTGCTGCTACTAGCTCCATGAACTAAACTTTCTTATAAAACATACCCTTCCAAATCAAATATATATAACAACAATGTTTTCAACAGCACATCATTATTAAATAAATATGGCTTGCCATATTCAATTGTATTTATGTTTTACTGGGGAAAAATTATCTGTACCCTTGGTACAATAAAAGCACATTTAAGACTATATGACTTGGATAGAATTCAGAATATTTGCATAGACTTTACCAGTTGCCCATCCCTAATCCAAAAGAAAAGAAATCCAAAATGTTCCAAAGTGATTTCAGAGCATTTTGAATTTCAGATTTTTGGATTAGGGATGCTCAACCTGGATCATATTGTGTTAATTCATCTCACTGTTTTTATAGCAACAAAAGCTAGAAAACAACCTAGCTACCCATCAACTCAGGGCTGCTTAAGTGGATTATGGCGTCTCCATGTAAAGGGTTATCACTAAACCCCAGGAAAGGATGAGGATCCTCATCTGGTCTGATACGGAAAGATCACCAGGAGTCATTAAATGAAAAAAAGCAACTTGCGATATAGTGGGTATAGTATGTACCATTTGTGTAAATTAGAAGAAAAAATGATTGCATGCTTGTGTTCCCCTTACCAAGTCCTAAACTCTCCTTTGAAGGACACAGAGCTAGTGCCACTGGTTCCCTGTAGGGAGGGGAGGGATGTCTGAAGGGTTACTGTGGAAAGGATGTTTTCCCCTGCTCCCGTTTGATAGTCCTTGAATTTTGAATCATGATATGTGCAGTATCTATTCAAAAAATTAAACAAGAAAAAAGAATGTATTATGTCTTAAATTCGCATATGTTAAAGCCAACGCTGAGAACATTTTCACGCATGCGCGCACACACAGAGCCGTCCCAGAACTCAGGCCGGGGCTGTGTCCCTGTCCCTCCTCACTGGCCCTTCCCCCAGCTAAGCGCACCCTTTCCTTACATTTCCTCCAGGGTTGTAGATAAGGAGTCTGTGTTTAACTGACTTTTGCTAAAGGTTGGGAACCAGAAGAGGGTCGTGAGATCACAGGGTAGAAGTAAAGCGAGTGACCAGGCTGGCCCTGGAGATGTGTTGGCTGAGCCTGCCTCCCTAGCATTCCCACTGCCCACGCATAGACTCCCCAGCACAGGGCCCTCCCCACCCTCCTCCCAACTCTCTCACCCTCCTCCCACTTCCCTCACCCTCCTCC
>PVJS01008188.1:0-53891 GCA_004027185.1 Glis glis | reverse complement strand
AATTGCCGGGCGTGGTGGCACACGCTTGTAATCCCAGTACTTGGGAGGCGGAGACCAGAGGATCTGGGTTCATGGCCAGCCTCAGCTACTTAGTGAGGCCCTCAGCAACTTCGTGAGACCGGTTTCAAAATAAAGTATAAAAAATAGGGCCGGGGGTGTAGCTCGGAGGTAGAATGCCCCTGGGTTGAATCCCTGGTACTGAAAAAAAAAAAGAAAGTGATTCAATTAAATGACAGTTTAGAGGATCAGAATTCCTTTCTTGTTGATAAAGCTAGAAGAGAGGCTGAAGGGTGTTAAATTTGCAGGAGAAGAATGGCCACATTTGGTCACTTTTTATTTTAGGCCTTTGATCTGTAGTCACTGTGAATCAGCTTTCTGTTTGCTTTAACTCTGGCACAGGCTTCATGGGTGACATCACACCTTTTCTTTGAATTCTTACTGGAGTCAGAGCACAAGGAAAGTACCTTTTCTATAATACTTGTTTCCTCACTCTCACAACATTAAACTATATACATGCACATTTATTTGGAGAGGAAAAATGGAATAAGAAATGATCATTGGGCAAATTGTTAATATTCTACACCAATGAATATATATGAAAATTAATAAGAATAACTGCTGGGCACGGTGGCACAAGCCTGTAATCCCAGTATTTGGAGGCTGAGACAGGAGGATCGTAGGTTTGAGGTCAGTCTCAGCAACTTAGTGAGACCCTGTTTCAAAATAAACAGTAAAAAAGGGGTGGGGGTTTAACCCAGAGGTAGAATGCCCCTGGGTTCAATCCCCAGTACCAAAAAAGAAAAGAAAAGGCTAACTAACTTCCTTTGAGTCCTAATTATTTAACATGCCTTTACCCTCTCACAGCATTCCTGTGAGGTGAATACTTGCACTGTCCTTTTCACAAGTGGTTAAACTTGGACACTGAGAGCAGTAGTTACTCTAGTAACCAACCTAAATATAACTAATAAGGGCTGGGGAGAGGAGTGGTTAAAGTCTGGCAGTCTACCTCCTGGATCCCCACTCCAGCTACGGCTCCCCCGCGGAAGGCCCACCCATCCGGCACGCATCAGATGTGTTAGGCAAGAGGCAGGTCAGGAGGAGAGAGCACGAGGAGCAGATTCCAGGTGTGAGCGGGCCAGGGAGTGTTGGTCAAGTGTTGGGACTGGAGGGATTGCAGTGCGTGGGCAACAGTGGGATTTAGGTGGAGGGGTGGTGGGTGTGGCACAGGTTTTGACATTAGTTCTCCTAGTGTTTGGGAGCCATTGAAAGATGTCGGTAGGAGCCTGTTAGAGTCCCACCTCGGTCCACTTCTCTCAGCACCCCTTCTCATCTTCCCAGCTATACTAGGCCGTGTACCAGGAGCTGGGCTGATAACGGAAGAATGGAAGTCGGGGTATCTCAGTCAGTCATTCATTTCTTCTTTATGTTTTTAGCCTGACCTCTCTTCTTTCCTGCCTTCCATTGTGTCTAGTGGGTCCCCGCCCTGTCTTGTATGAGGATGGGGTGTGCTGTCATGGGAAAGAAGTATAGGGAGTTGGGGGTCTGAGTGTTCCTAATGTGGATGTCAGCCAGTCTGTCTGTTTTTAGCTTAGTGTGTTCCCTGTACCCTCAGAAGGGCTTAGTGCCTCTGTTTCCTGAGCCTTGCTGGGGTTCTGCCCCATTTACTGGCTTGCCTTCCACAAATTACCCTCCACCAGCCGGGGCTTCCCTGCCTGGACCATTTACCAGTCTGCTTTTCAACTGGGCTTTCCTGTGTCTTCTGCTTTCAGCAAAGATAGAGTTGGTGTTTCTCTTTATCTTCTTTGTCATTTTGGGGTGAATCTTGAGGGGCAAAGGGGACATCTTCAAACCAGGAGTCCTGTTCTTCATCTTTAGTACCTAATGCAATCTTTCCCTTTCTAGTGCTTAATCGGTTCTTTTAGTTCACTAAAAAAGACCAGAGACACTTTAGGAAGCTATTATACGAGTAAGAAGTCATTAGTAATAGGAGCAATTAAAGCATGTGGGAATACAACCGAGCATGGGTGGCTGGTTGAATGTGGGGGTGGGGGAGCAGGAGGAGCCTGGAGGAAGAGTTTTAAGCTTTGAGGACTGGTAATAACTGATGTTGTCCTATCCTTGTTCTTAGAGAAGCTGTTGTCAGATTTGCTTGTGACATGTTATATCGGCAGTTGCCCTGAATTCATATGTAAATGCTCATATTAGCACTCTTCCCAGTCTAGAACTTGATAGAATCATCGTGGGTGCTTCAATGATAAGATGCATGCTAAGATGCCTAGATGTACAACTGAGGGATTAACAGATATTAATTAAAATGGCCTTAAAACTGTGTAGCCAGTGGAGTGATATAAACTGCCTAATTTAAAGTACAAAATTCTGAAGTGGAAGAAAGTGGTGAGATAGAAATATGAGCAACATTTTATCAGATTGTCATCATGTAATGTGAACAAAGGTAAACTTTGAGCGTCTTATGCATTTTGCAAGCAGCTGCATGTTGTGATGTAAGAGAAAACGTCAGTGCAATGAGTGTTTGAAAATGTCTACTTTGGTGTGATTTCAGCGAGGAGGACATGTACCGTGCTGCAGATGAAATAGAAAAGGAGAAAGAATTGCTTGTACATGAAAGAGGGCCATCAGGTACGTTGGAATTGTTTATTTATAGAGTTCTTACTGTTCGTAGTGGAAAGTGCAGTTAAATTGGTATATCCATTTTCCTAAGCCATGGGCATGTCCTTCTTAGGAGGTGTTCTTGTGAGTATGGGCTTCTCTACAGTGATTCTTCATTTTGCTCAGGTGTGCTTAGGGATGACAGATTCCTGAGGTTTCAACATTTTGATGCAAGTATCATCTCCCATGTCATTTTTGTACCTGTGAGGATTTTTAAAATCTTCTGATACTGTCCTTTCTCGGTTCTTGATTTCTTTACGTTCTTAGGAAACTGGATTTGAAATGCACTTTTCAGTTCCAGTTTGAAGGACTTACTGAGAAGCTGGCGATGTTCATTTTTGCATACCGATGGCGTGCCAGTCTGACTAGCTAAAAGAATGATTGCTGGATCAGTAGCATGAAACCTTGCTGATTTGTGATCGCGTGTCTTCTGTGCTTCTCCTCTGTCAGACCTGCTCTTCCCAGCCCCGATTGGGACTCATCGCGAGGGCGAGGCATTCCTCTGGCCCCATCCGGCCCTGTTCACTGTTCCATAGACACTCGGCCAGCAGGGCGCCAAGTGAAGCACATCCTTTGCCAGCGGGGGCTTCACGCAGAAGCCGAGTGGGGATACTCCATAGATGATTCACAAGTGGCATTTTCTCTCTCATCTGTGTAATTTGGGTGTTCTACTGGTTTGTTTTGAGAACCAGCTTCTGTTTGCTTTGTGGTTAGCAAAGCATTATCATTGTAATTAGGAACAAATGATGCATGGTGAGGTTTTTGGTAGCAGTTTGAGTCTTTCTCACAAGGAATTGGTGAATCTTCCCTGTAGTAGCCAGAGCAGTTGTTCTTTGTAGTGGTCCTGGCGTGTTCCTGCACCTCTTAAAACTTCAGAGGATGCATGGTCCACTGCTGTGGTTGCTCCACATCTCTTAAGACCAGAGTCCTTGAGCCATATTTCTAAGGAGGACCCTGGTACTTCCTGTTTTCTCTCCCACTTTGCAGGCTCTGTTGGGATTCTCTCCTGGCCGGTATCGTACCCAACACACATTCAAGCTTATTAGTGGGCGTTGTAATGTCCAGCTGTAGTCTGGGAGTGAAATGGATCTCTTTATACTCCTTGCATCTCAGTCCTGAGCTCATTGTCCTTCCTGAAATGATATCCTTTGGCGGTCTCTCCCCCCTCAAAGTGCAGCCCAGACTGAAGCAGAAAGTTTTCTTCTCTCTTTTTGTTGGTGAAAACTTTTTTTCAGGGGTCAGCAAACCGTGGCTCCCAGCTCAAACCTGACCAGCCATCTGATTTTATACATTAAATTTTATTGAGACTTTTTACTTATTGTTTTTGGTGGCTTTCGTTTGTGGTAAAAAAGTCAAGTTGTGGTGACAGAAACCGTATGGCCCGTAAAGCCTAAGTTATTTCCTATCTGACCCATTCCAGGAAAAGTTCGAGATTCCTGTCCTAGTCCATCCTCAAGGCCCAGCTTCCTGTGGTGGGGGGGTGTCAGTTTTGATTTCTTACCTTGTGAGGGTCTACTTCTTTATTTGTCACTGCTGTGGTAAGTCGGGGACCAAACTTGCCATTCTGGTTTTCAACTTCCCTTATTTATTTTTATTTTTTGCCATGAGAAGTATTCTTGAAACAGCAGTCAGTTTGTGTCATTTGCAGTTTCAGAACGGGACTGTTGGGCTGAGTGAGCTCTGAGGTCGGGCACTGTCTTGTCCTGGCCTCCGCTTCCTGGCCTGGTGGTGGCATGGAGCAGCTGTTGGAGCCTAATGGGAATTCAAATAACATTTGGATGCTGCCAGCTGTGCAAGTACCCCATGTCCCAGCCTCACTCCCCTTGCAGGGCTGTGGCGGTGGCTTGGCCTCCTCCCCTCAGGCCTGAGGTTGTAGGCCGGCCGTCTTAGTGTGCATAGGAGTGAGGAGAGCAGGAGCGGAGACTCTGCCCCAGGCCCTCCCTTGCTGGAGGTGTGCTCTCTGCTCAGGCTCATAGCCCGGCCTGGCAGGACCCTGACGTGGAAAGTGTCCCGACTCTGTGCTTCTGCAGTTCTCCCTGCTTTTGTAAGCAGGCGAGTGGATTGGCAGACACATGGGGACACTTCCCTGTCCTAAGTGGACACTCTAAAAGTATTTCTTGAATTTAGAAGATGAAGGGTCTTTATTGCAGACTGGCTGTGCAGTATTGCTATTGGTCATCTCTGTATATTACACCTCAGGGGTCTTTTCCTCTTTTAAGCTAATCCTGATATATGCCACAGATAAATGTATCAGTGTTATCTGTATATACATTATTTTTTCTTTTATTTAAAAGGTTGGTTTTCTTTATGAAAGGATTTACAGTGAGATTTTAAAATTAGGCAGTTCTTATAGTTTACTTAAAAAAAATTTGAGTGACCATAACTGCAGGGAGGGTTTGTGCTCCCAAGTCATCCCGCGGCCTCGCAGTGGCTTATGCACGCCTGTGGTCTTTTCCTCTTCAGCAGTCCGTAAGTCTGTTTACAGCGGGATCTCTTATCTCCATTGCCTTCAGATCTGTAGTTCCTAGCTCACTGCTTGGCACATATTAGACACTCAGTAAATGTTTATTATAGAGTGGAAAAAAACATTTTATTTTATGTACAAGTTCTTCAGGAGTACTTCTGAGTTTATCCTAAAGTCATCACTAACATCTTCATCTTCAGTAACTTAAAAAGGAAGTCAAGATGTCCCTAAGAATTTACCTCATTTTCCCCTGAAACACGCATGCTAACATGTGCATGTATGTGCGTACTCATACACCACAAAATCACACCCCAGGCCTCAACATTAAGCAAGGCACTGACCTTTTTTGTTTTATTTTATTATATTATATTTTATTTTATTTTATTTGTGTGTAGTGCTGGGGATTGAACCCAGAGGCAATCTATCTTTAAGCTATACCCGCAGTCCTATTTTTTATTTGGAAACAGGTTCTCGCCAGGTTGCTGAGAACCTCTCTAAGTTGCTGAGGCTGGCTTCGAACCTGCGATCCTCCTGTCTCAGCTTTCCAAGTACTGGGATTACAGGCATGCGCCACCACTTTATTTTTAACTTTAACATTACTTGATCATGAGTTGTATTTTTTATTTGGGGGGATGTGTTATTAATCACATGAGGTTTGTGAATCAACTAACAGTGAGGGCTCCATTATATTCTGGTTTATCATCAACGAATTATAGTCCTTTGGGATCAGGGCAGGATATAAGTAAATATAGACAGTTAAATGAAGTTTTTCTTATGGTATGTGCTATTTCTTTGTATAATGGATATAAAATCTAGTGAATCGGTGGAAGTATTTTCTCATAGTTCAATCTGTTGCGTCTTTGATTAGGAAAGTACTCACAGATGCCTGTGGGTCAGCGCAGTTTCAGGTGCTGAGGATGCAGCTGAGAAGTGAAACAAAGCCCCTGTCCTCAAGGAGCTCGTGTTTTACCTGTGTGTGTGGGTATGCGTGGGGGATGTAGAAAAAGAAATGTGTCAGGAGTTGATAAGAACTACGAAGAAAAACAAACAGTACAGAAGGAACAGAGAGCAACGGAGCGTGTGCGATACTGTGACGTGGGGCCTGCGTGAAAGGGAGCACCGTACTTACCAGGAGGCTGGAGAGCACCTGGGGAGGCAGCTGTAGGACGGGGCAGGAGCACCGTGCTTACCAGGAGGCTGGAGAGCACCTGGGGAGGCAGCTGTAGGACGGGGCAGGAGCACCGTGCTTACCAGGAGGCTGGAGAGCACCTGGGGAGGCGGCTGTAGGACGGGGCAGGAGCACCGTGCTTACCAGGAGGCTGGAGAGCACCTGGGGAGGCGGCTGTAGGACGGGGCAGGAGCACCGTGCTTACCAGGAGGCTGGAGAGCACCTGGGGAGGCGGCTGTAGGACGGGGCAGGAGCACCGTGCTTACCAGGAGACTGGAGAGCACCTGGAGAGGTGGCTGTAGGACGGGGCAGGAGCACCGTGCTTACCAGGAGGCTGGAGAGCACCTGGAGAGGTGGCTGTAAGATGGAGCAGGAGCAGGCTCAGTGGGGAAGTGGGGAGAGCTGAGAGGCAGTGGGGCCATCAGAGGGGCTTCTGGGTCAGGAGGTGGCTTTCTCTCACATGAGAGTGAGACAGGTGGCCCCTGGAGCTCTCTGAGCCCGGGAGTTAGAGCTGTCATGTGACTCGAGTTTTAGAATGGTCTGAAGGCTGGGCGTGGTGGCACACACCTGTCATCCCAGTACTTGAGAGGCTGAGATGGGAGGATCACAGGTTTGAGCCCAGCCCCTGCAACTTAGTGAGGCCCTCCACAACTTAGCAAGGCCCTATTTCAAAATAAAAAATAAAATAGGGCTGGGGGCATAGCTCAGAGGTAGAATATTCCTGGGTTCAATTCCCAGAACCACAACACACACACACACACACACACACACACACACACACACACAGAATGGTCTGGAAGGTGTGGTTACAAGAAAGACCATTGAGAGACCCGTGGATATCTGGGGTGTGGCAATGGTCTGGACGAGGGGGTAGGCAGTGTGGAGTTGTGGGTTTCTAAACATGGAGTGGAAAGTGGGCATGGTGGGTGACCCCCAAGTAATACGTTACCATGATTTTGCAGATGCTTTGGTTCATTACTTTTTTTTTCAATTCTTTAACAGAACCCAGATTAAGTGTGGCTCCTGAAATGGATATCATGGACTACTGCAAAAAAGAATGGCGGGGGAATACACAGAAGGCAATATGTATGAAAAAGGTACAGCAGACGGCACGTGTTGCAGGTCTTTGAAATAGGCTGTCATAGGTTACATGTCATTTTATATTTTTAGACATTAGGGCAACTGCTGTTAGTGTTTGTAAATATTGGAGCTCTAATTTTAGACATGAGGAAACAGACTCCAAAGATAAGGGACTGTTTGGTCACAGTATTAATATAGAAGGAGCATCAGTTAGCTGTTCATTTGGTAACTCAATTTCTTTGAAAAGCCTTGAATGACTGTGTTCACAGTGGGCAGGCCGCTGGTGGTCCTCCTGGGGTCACTGGGGAATGCCCCTCTTCGCTGGTGTTGTGGAAACCTCGGGGATCATGACAGGCTAATTCTGTGTCCTTTGGGTTTGGTCACATGCTCTCGAATCCTGGGGGTCTAGAACCTGCCTGTATCCCTGTGCAGAAGGATCTGGAACTGCTTCCTTCATTTAGGGTATTCCAGGAGCTTCCCCCTCTTAGTGCCTTTGCATAGATCTACAACCCTAAGGTAGTCTCCGAGAGTGTGAGGTGATATTGGGGATTCTTGTGATAGGGTCTCGCTCTGGCTCTGGCCCATGCACACTACACAGCCGATTGAGCGCAGACCCTGTGCGCTCTGCCTTCTGAACGTGTCCCCAACCTAGCATTCCTTACTAGTAGATCGAACCGTGTGAAATCGCTGCTGTGTGACCGTTCTTGAGCTACAGAGTGGCAGCGTCCACCTCAAGTTTGTACTACCTCTTGTAACCTCGGGATTGTATCTTTTGCTTATATTTGTCTTGAGATTGCATTATGAATACAAATGCTCTTCTAGTGTATTAGAAATACTGACCTGTCATATTTGATAGAAATGGTTTCAATTTTTTTTTTTTGCTTAGAACTTTAGTGTTTAGGATCTTTAATTTTTAAATATTTCAATACATATATTTTTTCCTTATAACTTTTTTTTTTGTAGAAACTATTATCTTTCAGCATGCACTTCAGTGGCCCATGGGCTTTTAGTCAAATGTCGCTGCTACTTGTAAACCTCTGAGAGCAAACGGCAGTTCTGCTCCCTGCAAGTCTGGCGTACACTCTGTTTTAGGCACTTGCTGGTGAACTCAGTCACAATACCTGGGACGCTCAGTTCCTGTTGGAGGTTAGAAGTCTTTATTCCTGCAGCTGGACTCTTGCAGTGATCACATGATCACAGCACCTGGGTTCAAGGAGCATCTCTCAGGACCTGTGGTACACTTAGAGCATGGTACCCAGGAACCTAGTAACACTTTTGATCTCACTTTTAATTTAGTCCTCATTTGCCTAATTGTCTGTTTTGGGCTTGGATATTCTTTTGAAAGTAAATGTCAAGTCCAAATTTAATTTTAAAAAGTTTGATTTATCTCTGAAATACATGATTAATTTATGCATTTAGAAGGGTGCAGTTGTGCCGGGCACAGTGGCACATATTTGTAACCCCAGAAACTTGGGAGGCTGAGGCAGGAGGATCACAAGTTCAAGGCTAGCTTGGGCAATTTAGTGACACCTGTTTCAAAATAAAAAATGAAAAGGGCTGAGGATGTAGCTCAGTGATGAGCGCCCTGGGTTCTATCTCTGGTACTGAGAGGGGGGGAAAAGATACAGTTGCAGTTGAATTTGCCATGGTAAATATTCCTGGGATAATTAGGGGTCCATCAGAGAAAACAGGTGCATAGTAGGAAGCGTGAGTCTGCCTGATGGTTCCCTTACATGTCGCAGTAGTTGGACCAGTAAATTCAAAGGCAAACTCTCAAATTTTTATAATTAGAAAGAACTTTTTTACTTACGCAGAGCATCATCCTATGACGCAGGCTTTGGTAACTACTACTAATAAGGTTCTAGTTCTGGGACGGCGTTGTGCCTGCTCCGCACGACACCTTTTCGTGTAAGTGCTGGGTAGGGGTAGGGTTTCAAGCGGGATGAGTGAGAGGGCCGACTGGACTGGGGAACAGCAGAGTCAGTCCTAGTGACGAGCAGTGTCCAGCTAGAGAAATCAGGGCATCACACATACCTGTGGACCAGCCGCTAGGATCATATGGTGTTCTTTTTTTGGAGTACACTTCAAAATGGTCCGTTTGGACATTTTTGAGTGACCAAGCATGTCACTGAACATTCTGTTTCCTTGTTTTACTCCAAACTGAGTGAGAGTGACAGACACTTAAATCTTTCTCTTTTTAAAGTCTAACAATTAGCCAGACATTTCCTAGCATGTAGACTTTTTTTTTTCCTTTTGGTACTAGGGATTGAACCCAGGGGCGTTCTACCTCTGAGTTACACCTCAGCCCTGTTTTATTTTCTATTTTGAAACAGGGCCTCACTAAGTTGCTGAGGGCCTTGCTAAGTTGCTGAGGCTGGCCTAGAACCTGTGGTCCTCCTGTCTCAGCCTCCCAAGTACTAGAATTACAGGCATGTGCCATTGCATGTAGACTTCGACACACACATACAAACATACACTCATACATAGTCATGTATAACATAACAATATTTTGATCAATAGCAGATCATAGTAATATTATAGTAGTATACTATTATGGTCCTGTAAGATTATAATGGAGCTGAAAACATCCTGTCACCTAGTGATGTAGCTGTGGCACATCATAATGCAACACATCACTCGGGTACCTGAGGTGCAACTGGTGTAAACAGACCTGCTGGACTGCCAGTCATATGAAAGTATAGCACATACATTTATGTGTGGTACATCATACTTGAAAATGATAGCGACTATGTTACCAATTTATGTATTTATGTACTATACTTTTTATTGTTATTTTAGGGTGTTTACTATAAAACAGTGCTATGTTATGCCAGCAGCCTCATCCATTTCATGTTTACTGTGTCTCTGTTTACATCATTTTCTCTTGTGCTTGATTTAATCTCATGTTTTGTTCATCGTGGCACTTAAGCATCAAAATCCACTCTAGTGTTGCCAGCAAGAGGCCGTACAACCTGGGTATGTAGTGGACTGTATTGTCCAGGTGTGTGCAGGTACATTCGAGGATGCTTGCACAGTGATAAAGTTGCCTCGTGATGCATTTCTCTGCCTGTATTCCCATCATTAAGTGACACACATGGCTACATACACACATATGTTAGAAACTTGAAAATTTTGTGTATTTTAAATATAGTGATATAAAGTTAGTTTATCTCTTGTTTTCCCTGTTCTCGTCATTAAAGAGCTTGGGGTCAGTTTAAACATAGATTAAACCTTTAATGTTGTTATCAGTGGGTGTTCTACAGTGGCTTAGAAAGGGGCATATGACTTGAACACTGGGCTGGTGCTCGAAGACTAGGTTATTATTGTGAATGTCAGGTCTATTTCATCTGTTATGTATGCTGATACTTTGTAAAATAGAATTTTTTACTGTGCTGAGGATCTAATACAGGGCCTTGCACATACTAGGCAAGCACTCTACCACTGAGCTATAACCCAGCCCAGATACTAACCTTTTTTAATACATGAAATAGTAAAAAGGAACTTGCATATTACACGAAGGACTCGGCCTGTGTCATTTCCGTTTTTCCAGTGATCAGGGCAGGTTTTTTCCACAGGAATGGAATTCTTGCTATCTGAAGCTGGTAACCACCATTTTGAATTCTTTAATACTTTCTTCCAGGGCTATGAGGAGGTTTCTCAGAAATTCACCTCCATAAGGCGAGTCCGCGGTGATAATTACTGCGCACTGAGGGCCACGCTGTTCCAGGCCATGAGCCAGCCGGCTGAGCTGCCCCCCTGGCTGCAGGACCCGGAGCTCACGCTGGTACGCTGCTGCGCAGGTTTGAGTCCACGACGTTTCAGATAGTTCTTGTGAAAAGACTTCCCTTTTCTGCTCATACTGCCTGCCAGTGTTGTCTGCAATATGACATCAGCACGTGGGTTTATTCAAGTTTGTGTGTCTGGGATGATTTCACGTAGTAAAGTGACCAGAAATGATTGGTTCCTAGAAGACAAAAATGATAAAACTTAAACAATTCAGCTGAATTAGAGACCAGATGTTTAAGTTTGTAAAAAGCACTTGGGAACAGTTTGATTTCAGTTTTAATGTTTTATTAAGTGGGCTGTATATATTG
The DNA here is from genome assembly GCA_004027185.1 of Glis glis. NCBI lineage: Eukaryota > Metazoa > Chordata > Mammalia > Rodentia > Gliridae > Glis > Glis glis. The sequence goes on along the minus strand of PVJS01008188.1, from coordinate 42,418 downwards.
CTATTTCAGAACCTGCCAGGGTTTTAGAGTACACATTTCTTTTCTAGCTGCAGTTCAAAAGGTTGTACTTGGCACAGTGATATATCTGATTAACGCCGTGATATGATTAATCACAGGTCTGGCTCTTTAGTGTTTTAAACCTGCCACATGATAGAGGTACACCGGGATCCATGTGCCTGTGTGTCCTGACCCAAATAAGATCACATACTGGGTGGGAAGATAGACTGTCCTGAAAGATTTGGGTGAGCTGGAATGATTGGTTGGTGCTGAGGGTATGACAGTAATTGGAAGAAAATCTGAAGTTCTGTGCTTGAAAAAAAAAAATCACAAACCCCGAAGTGACAGCTGTGGGAGATCTGCCTAAAAGCAATTTATGAAAGGAGAAAGCCTTTCATAAATTGGGATTTTAATTGATTACAAGCCCACCATGCACCCGCATGTGGTGTGATAACAAAGCCCTGCGTGCATTTTAAAAGGACTGCTTCCAAGAACCTGGTAGTGACGGCCCCACTGTGAACTGGGCTGGTTGGAGCCCACTGTGAGGACAGAGTTGAACTCTGCTTACCTGTGTCCTCAGTAGCAGAGAGTGTGACCAAGGAGACTCATCTCATTCGGGGAGCAGTTGAAGGCTTTGGGGCATTTGCCTAGAATAAAGAGGACTTTTAAAGGAAACTTGGTTGGACAAAGCTAGTTAAAGCTTTTTTAGGTGGACGAGGGATCATATGGCTCCACAGGGCAAAACCAGGACTGGCAGGTGGAGGATGCCGCCTGTCTGTTTCACAGTGATGTATTTTATAAACCAGTATAAAATCAACACATCTATATAAACTGTCAAAATGATGTCTGGGAAAGATATTTTCTTTCTTTATTTTATTTTATTTTTTATATTCATTTATTGGTGCATTGTAGTTAGACATTTTGATATACATCAGGGTAGCAGCATCATACATGCACACGTTGCTCATTTAGCCCTCCCTCCAGTCCCACCCTATTCCCTCCCCCCTCCCTCTCTTTCGTGCTCAGCATAGTGATTGAGTCTTATAAGTTTGTGTATATACATCATGTGCTATAGTGTGTTTCCCTCCACCCCCCTCCCAACTCCCTCAGTTAGGTCACCTTCTTTGTTCATCTAAAGTTTTCTTCTTCTTTGTCGGGAGTCCCTTCTAAGTCCCATTCTATCTAGCTTCCACATATTAGGGGGGGCATCTGACTTTTCACTCTTAGTGACTTACTAATTTCACTTAGCATAATGTTCTCCAGTTTGGGAAAGATTTTCTTACAGGCAAAGATCTATGTCATCTTATGCAGACATTTTTAGTATTCGCTTACTTCTTTGATATGGAGATTCCAAAAGAAATGAATACACCAAGCCGTTTTTTTCCTAATAAATGATGACATTTATTAGTAGTGAAATATTTCAGAATTGTCTGTCAATTGGCAACAACAGCCAGAGGATGGATATAAGACACTAGGGAAGCATGTGTTTATAACTTCATTTATAGATTGCGATATAAAATCCTCCTCGATGTCATGTGGTTTTCCTTCTGAACCTTTAACCTTTAAGGGGTCATTTAGAGTTACATGGATTTATTTGACATCAAATTTGGATTTTTATACTTTCTAAGAATCTCTGGTACAAATAGTGTAAGTACATAAACAGATAAAGTACACCCTAAAAAAAAGTGAAGTGCAGTAATGCCCCTTCTACTAACGGTGCACTTGGGTATCCCCTGCCGCGTTGAAGATGAGCTCTGCAGTTAGTGTTCTGAATCTGATCAGTATTAGCATGTTGCGTGTGTGAGTGATGAGGCTCTGTTGTAGCTTTCCTGACTTAATTCTAGCGATGTGAAAATGGTTTTTAAATGCCCAAGTGCTCCTTACAGCTTCTTCCCTTTTTTTCCCTTCGTACTGGGGATTGAACCTGGGGGCACTCTACCTCCGAGCTACTCCCCCAGTCCTATTTTTTGTTCTTTATTTTGAAACAAGGCTTCACTAAGTCGCGGAGAGCCTCACTAAGTAGCTGAGGCTGGCCGCGAACCTGCGATCCTCCTGTCTCAGCCTCCCAAGTACTGGGATTACAAGTGTGTGCCACCACGCCTGGCTTTCTTCCCTTTTGTGTATGTATTAGCCAGTATGTATTTCCTCTTGGGAGCACAGTCTAATGAGTTGGTCACGTGGTGGCATTTTTTCATCTAAGCATTGAATGCCAAGAGGCCCATGTAAAGAGAAAAACCACGTCATACCGGCCGTGAGTTCAGGATTTACGTGTATTGACCTTTGGTTCTGCTGAATCTCTGCTGAAGAAGTCACTTGTTCTTTTTTTGCTCTTGTCCCTCTAGAGGACTTGCCCTTGTTGATGTTGCAGCCCCCCCCCCCCTAAACTTGCCATGTTCCAACTCCTTGACACAGTCTGTCTGGCTGTTCTGCTTCCGAGGCTCCATGGGCTACAGATTTGCCACCAGCTTCATATCTGAGGTGCTGGTCAGGGAAGGAAAGGGTATACTACCTGAATCTGGTCCTGCTTGACCAAACACTGCTTCTCCCTCCTCCCTGTCACCCCTCAGTCCCTCCTAGGGAGGCCTCGCATTCCTGTTCTCCCCCGGCTCCTCCCCAGCTCTCCTAGAGAGTCCACTCTACAAGCCCATCCTGGAGTAGCAAGGCTGTGTGCAGTGTGGCTGCAGGAAGCCGGGCGCAGAACCTTGAGCTAGCCACGTAAGCTTCCCTTCATGGGTCGAGAGGTGTTCTCTGTAACATGGTGCTACCTTCCCACCCTCCTAGAACGTCATTCTGTTGCAGGATCTTAAAGGGAAACAGAGCTAGACTGAGCAACCCTGCCTCGAGTCTGGGCTCAGTGGAAGAACTCCGGGCTTCTTTCAGCTGGTGCTCAGCTTCTCTGGCCCTGCGCTGTCCCGCATGAGTTGAGCTTTGTCCTCCTCGCCCCTCTTGATGGTTCGGCTGCCCCTCACCTGCCGTCCCTGCTTGGGCTTCTTCCTCTTGTTGTTTCTGTTTCTGTCCGTCTCTGTGTTTGACTGCAGTCTCATCACCTGACCCTGCTCCAACCTTGGAGGTGGCTTGCTTTGGATGTTCTGAGAGGGGGTGTCCTTTAGAGCAGGGGCTCTTTGGTTTCCAAGTTTGCTGCATTTTAAAATGTCTCTCAACGAGCGGGACCTGTGGCAGTGTTTGCTACGGCAAGGTATCAAAGCTCTTTTTGTGAGTTCGTTTTGGGGATGACACGTTCTTGTTATTTGCTCTCCATCATGATGTCAAGGGTTGTAGGCACTTGCTAGAGAGAAACAGGCTGCTTTATACTCCTCACAAATGAAATGACACCTAAGCTAATTACTTTCTGTATTTTTTTTTTTTTGTACGAGGAATTGAACCCAGGGACATTCTGCCTCCGAGCTACACCTCCAGCCCTTTTTCAAATTTTTTTTTTGACACAGGGTCTCACTAGGTTGCTGAGAGTTTCTCAGAATTGCTGAGGCTGGTCTTGAACTTGAAACCCTCCTTTCTCAGCCTCCCAAGTACTGGGATTACAGGCATGCACTACCACGCCCAGTTTACTTACTGTATTCTTAAATATTTACAATCACTCTTTCTTATTTAAATCTTGTTTCTTACTTAAGTCCCCTTATTCTAAAAGAAGGTCAGTCTCTGTGCTTTAGTAGAAAAGAATGGCTGTTTGTGTTCCATGCGTTTTGACCCCTGACAGCATTTAAAGTTAGATTTACTTTTTTTCTTCCAAATAAATAATTCCAACTCCATTATTCTTTCCTAATAGCTTCTTTTTCAAGTCTCATTTTTTGGACTTTCCCCAGGAATCCCATACCTCCTGAAGTATTCAGCCTGAACTGGACAGTCACCCTAGTAACAGGCTGACCAACGAGTGAAGGAAATGAGGGGCCGGCTCTGTTTCCTCCGGTGATTCAGTTGACCATCGTGCCTCTCTTTAGATCACGGTGTGCACGGTCACAGGATGCCCAGCTGGTCTTCTGGTCCACCCTTCACCTCATTTCTCACGTCTGTGGAGCCAGTCATTTCCTTCTAACCCATTAGGTCCTGAGTTTTCAATTCTGTGAATACTTTAACAAATTTGACTCCGATCCATTAAAATAGGTTGAAAATAATACTCTAGAGCTTATATTAATATTTTATAATTATATTGTGATACAGTTTTATATGGTAAATTATTATGTCATTACATTATATATTAGATACTATATTTAAGCTTTTGTCCGTGTTCCATATCTGGGACACTGGGACAAAATGGGTTGACTGTAGTCTTGCTCTCAGTTGTAATTTCACCTGTAGCCACTGGAGGGCATGTTGGGTTCTGGTGAAAAATCTGAGAGACTGAATTGAGGGTTTGGCAGAACTGTCCACGTGTTGCTGAAGTGCGGGACAGCGCGGTCACAGGGCTGGGCCGTTGGAGCTCTTAGGTGGTGGTCGTCTGTCGTCATGTTATGATGAGAACACAACCCTCCTCTCCTTCGTGAGTGCTGTCTATCGCCATCCACTGTGGTGACAGTGAAGAGCCATTTACGTCCCTGTTGTGCTTCTCTTCTTCTGTAGAGGTGAAATCACCTTAGTTTCACGATTGCTGTAGACTGAGAAGGCACAACCAGAACTACTGTCAGGAAAGGGTCTTTGTAGTCTTAAATTCCCATAGAAATGAACTGGCCTCATTTAAAGCTGTGTATATAACTGTTAAACAAGTTCAGTATAGCATGTTGGAGGGTTTAATTATTCTTTAATGATCTTTTGACTAAGAAACGAACATTTTTTCCATTCTGAATATTATAGCAGTGAAGTAGCATGCCTATGCCCAGCCTAATTATATGATTTTTCTCCTGACACACCCAGCACTGTTGGGAGAGTCTAGTTTCCCATGCCGTCATCAGTCAAGTTGAGTCTCATCTTGCCTTTCAAATTCCAGATGCTATTGATAAGTGGGGGGATGAAATAAATACAGGAACAACAGCAAGTCAGCGCCGTGGTGGTTTAGCTGCCATTCTTTCATGAACAAGGTGGTCACAGCTCCCTTAACTCCTGCTCTCTGTTCTCAGTTGTCTTTTTATATCTTAACTACATTCACTAGGCAGTTAAACTAACAATATGTTTCTTTGGATGTTAAAACTTTGAATATATGTGTTAATGTTGTTTAACAAAAAGATTACTTAGTTTTTTTTTTTTGTGGTACCAGGGATTGAAGCCAGGGGCGTTCTACCTCTGCGCTACACCCCCAGCCCTATTTTTTTATACTTTATTTTGAAACCGGGTCTCACAAAGTTGCAGAGGGCCTCACTAGGTAGAGAGAGAAAGAGAAGATGGGGAGAGAGAGAGAGAGAGCAAGCTGAGGCTGGCCGCGAACCCGGATCCTCCTGTCTCCGCCTCCCAAAGTACTGGGATTACAATCGTGTGCCACCACACCTGGCTTAAAGTAGATTTTTTTATAAATCAGAAATTAGGCTTTATTTTCCTAATAGGAAAGGAGTGAGTTTTTACTTTATCCAGAACCTTCTCCTATGCCTTGAAGCGCTTTCCTGAGCCATGTATTAGGGAGTGGCAGGGAGGCTGGTCTCTGTAAAGACAGTGTGGATGCCACCTTAGCTAATCCTTGTAATCACTGTAGAATGTCCTTGGCCATCGTTGGTGTCCTGCAGGCTGTACACTGTCTGTGTATCTCAACAAAAGCACCATTCACCCCAGCAGCCCTCTGCATGGTGCTGCCTTCTGAGTTCCTGACTTCCAGGTTTGGGTCCTCCATCCCATACCCACATGACAGACTTGCAGGGATTAATTCTGTTAATAAACGCAGACTTTATCTTCATGTTTTCTTCTAGCTTGGATCAGGTGATAGATTTCTTGGAATGTTAACACCTCTTTCTCTCTCTCTCTTTCTTGCTATTCTAGTTACCAGAGAAGCTGATAAGCAAATATGACTGGATTAAGCAGTGGAAACTTGGACTAAAATTTGATGGGAAGAGTGAAGACCTGATTGAAAAAATTAAGGAGTCCCTCACCTTGCTAAGGAAGAAGGTTTGGAACGTGTAGCTTTCTGTCTGTGACGAATGAACATGCGTGCTCCTGATTGCCCCTGCAGACCGGTTACTGGTCTCCAGGCCTCACACAGCCATGGCGGCTTGTCCATACGTATCTCTGACTGGTTCAGTCTCGTCGCCTGGGAAGTTAGAGGAGTCGAAATCTCCATCCCATGGTCCCAGTGCTTCTCCTTACTGCATTGTGCTTCTGTTTTGAATTAATGGGGAGGAAAGGCGAATAAGGAGTTTGTGTGGTCTCAAGAGTACCATCGTTTGAGCTGGAAACTTAAAACATTGGGAGCATTGGCATTACTTATGGTTTCTACTTTTGAACATAATTTTGCATTCATGGTGTGGAAGTATACCAGGGGTTTTTAGAAAAAAAATTCTAACTATTACATAACTTCCTTATTGTAGTGGGCAGGCCTGGCCGAAATGAGAACTACTGAAGCAAGACAGATAGCTTGTGATGAACTGTTCACAAATGAAGACGAGGAGTATAGCCTCTATGAAGCTGTAAAATTCCTAATGCTAAACAGAGCCATTGAACTCTACGATGATAAAGAGAAGGGAAAGGAAGTACCATTTTTCTCCGTGCTTCTGTTTGCTCGGGACACATCGAATGACCCTGGTCAGCTGCTGAGGAACCACCTGAACCAGGTGGGACACACCGGTGGCCTGGAACAGGTGAGGACTCTGGGAGCTGTACGACCACAGAGCACGGCAGCATTGCCCATCGTCCATGGTCTTGCCCTGTTTGTGGGCCTGGGACTCGGGAGCGCTTGTTTGTGGGCCTGGGACTCGGGAGCGCTTGGTTGTGGGCCTGGGACTCAGGAGCGCTTGGTTGTGGGCCTGGGACTCGGGGGTGCTTGTTTGTGGGCCTGGGACTCGGGGGTGCCTGTTTGTGGGCCTGGGACTCAGGAGCGCTTGGTTGGGTGGCTCTGGCCCAGGCTCTCGGGTTGCAGTCATGTTGCTCAGGCTGCAGACTTACCTGGGGTTGGAGAACCTGCTGCTTTCGCTGTCGTAGGCTTCTGTCCTCATCAGTAGTTAGTAGGAGGGTTCGGTTCCTCAGCACCTGGGCCTCTCCAGAGGGCTCCTTGAGTGTCCTCATGACATGGCAGTGGCCTTTTCTAGCTTGATCCAAGCAGAGAACACGGAGGAAGCCACACTGACCTATCTCAGGAGTCACACCCATCTCGTACACCACATTCTGTTGTTAGAAGCCAGTCACTAAACCCATTTTCTTCCCCAGGGGAGGGGAACTGAGCTGCACCTATTCAAGTGAGGCTGTGTTATAGTCACCACTGCCATATTGTCCTGGGCGCTCTCTTGCTGCGTGGTGATGGCCTCAGAACCTGGCTCCTGCAGGCCACAAGTAAACAAAGCGCTCAGAAGAGCCGATGGAAGGGCCTTGTTTACTCGTGGCAGCTGTAGCCAGGCCAGCCCAGCCGCTCTTGGGTCTTTACAGATAGGCTAAGTTCCCAGTACAGTACTGTCCCTTAAGCCAACAGTTGAGTCACCATGCCTTGAACCACTCTATTTTAGTGTGTTCCTTTCCCTAAAAGTCTTCATTTTTCTTGAATAACCAGCCACTGATGTCACATTAAGACATTCCATCCACAGTGCTCCCTTCCTTCATACCTGACACTTTTGTACCTGCTTGTTTCTGAAAAGGCCCAAGTGCCAGGATAGGTCCTGCAGGGAGTGGAGAGCTGGGCTGGCGTCCTCCCTGAGCTGCCTGTGGGTGGGCTCCATTCCATTCCTTTAGGGTGTAGAACAGAGCCAAGACTGACCGTCATTGCCCAGCCAGGCAGAACCGACGATCACTTAAAGTCTTATCGGAACCAGCACACGTGGAGTGCTTTCATCTCCTGAACCACAGCAAATACCTCGTGGTAAAAGCCTGGGCGAGCATGGCTCACATACCAGACTGGGGTTAGCTCAGTCCTTCCTGAGACCCTGCACGCTCTGCTACAATGCTGAGTTCATTCATTTTTTTTTTTTTAATTGAATCTACTTTCTGTCTATAGATTTGCCTACCCTGGACATTTCACATAGCTGGAATCATACACTATGTGGTGTTTTGTGACTGGCTTCTTTCATTTAACATAATGTTCTTCAGACCCATATTGGAGCGCACATCAGTACATTTAATTGATAAGTACTACCCCATTGCATGGCTCTGTCATATTTTATTCATTCATTCATCAGTGTGGCGGATATTCAGGTTGTTTCCACTCTTAGTAATTATGGCTAATCCTGCCATGAACGCTCATGGACAGTTTCTTGTGTATGGACATGTTTCTCTTGGGTATACGGCTAAGAGTGGAGTTGCTGGGACAAGAAGTAATTCTTTGTTTAACATTGCGCCATTTGACGTTCCCACCAGCTGCGTATCAGTGTCCCGTTTTTCCACATCTTCACCAACGCTTTTACTGTTTTTAAAATTGAGGTGAAGTTCACTTAACATAAATTAACCACTTTAAAAGTATGTAAATCGTTGACATTTAGTAAATTTATAGTGCTGTGTGACCGCCACCCACATAAAGTCCTGAAACATTTTCATCACCCCTAAAGAAAACCCTTCCCCCTCCTGCAGTGACTTCCCATTATCATGTCGTTTTTATTGTAGCCGTCTTAGCAGTTGTGAATGGTATGTCATTGTGGTTTTGATTTGCTTTTCTCTAATGACTTAAGATGTTAAACATCTTTTCCTGTGCTTAAACTAGTTTTTTTTTTTTTTAACTGTTGAGTTGTAAGCATTCTTTACATCTTCTGGATACAGGTCCCTTACCAAACATATGCTCTTTTTTTTTTGGCCTGAAAGGTTGGGAGAAAGGTTGCAGTGTAGCCACTTGAGAGCACTGTCTGGAATAATGGAGGGCGCAGTGTTAGGCCTCATCTTTCTGTGTGGCTTCCCTCAGAATACCCATTTGCTCTTTCTTCCCAGGTTGAAATGTTCCTTCTTGCCTATGCCGTGCGCCACACCATCCAGGTATACCGGCTGTCCAAATACAACACCGAAGAGTTCCTCACAGTCTACCCCACTGACCCACCCAAGGACTGGCCGGTGGTGACCCTCATCGCCGAGGACGATCGGCACTACAATGTCCCCGTGAGAGTGTGTGAGGAGACGAGTCTGTGAGGGACACGCGTACCTGCACAGCCCAGGGACGCGGCAAGGTGCACAGGCAGCTCCTGGCTTGGCCTCAGGCCTCAGGTCTAAGAACAATGTGTGAAGCCTCTGGGCCCTGGATCCGCGCTGGGCCGAGATGTCCTGAGGACTAGCGTTGATAATAAGAATGAACTCCTTTCCCTCCTTGTAACACAGTGTTTCCCTGGGGCCTTCAGCGCACACCTGTTGGGAGGTGCAAGCTGCATCTCCATAATGCAGATCCTTCGGTACTAGAGGAAACTCATTGTGGAGAAGATGATGTTCATGTGTCAAATCAAAATTCTCTCTAATTGCAAACTGGCTTTTATTATTAAGAGAGTAATGTTTTGGGTGGTGGTGATGGGTCTCCTTGCTGATCTTCCTATATAGTCTGCTCAACAGGTGTAATTGGGGATGGATTTGTAATGTCACGGTCCTCTGATTCTGTCATCTTCAGCTTCTTATGGAGGGATGAGCAGTGGTTGGGATCTACATATTAATACTATTTTAAGCAGATTGACTCATTAGAAGATTAAGAATTGGGTCCCAGAGTTGGTTATTTGAAACCTGGAGGAGCAGCAGAAGGGAGTGGCAGGGGAACCTAGATCTTTTTGTTCCGTGTGACTGACAGGTATCTGCTGTCCCCACACAGGAGTCTGGGGCTTGGTACTGTCTGTGCCTGCCGTGTAGATAAACTTTGCTTTCAGCTGTTCTCTAGTGTCGGGCTGTTAACTATCTAAAGGTCCAAAAAATCTGAATTTATCATCCGGACAGACTTTATATGCACCTGTGTTTTTAGAGGGGAAATCATTGCTAACTTGTCAGTCGCTGGTATGAGTTCAGAGGCGGGGCCCTGCTGGCCTCCTGGTCTCCCTGTGTCCCTTTCATGCTGTGTTTAAGGGAGCATCCATTGCCGAACCCATGTCACTGATCTGGCGGCAGGGGATAAGTAACAGCAAACAGTCAGAGAGTTTTTCACGAGGAAGCCGAAGCAGAACTGTAGTATAAACAGGAGAGCAAAAGTGTGGCTGAGCCGCACGTGTCCTTGATGTGGCCGGGGAAGCCTGCGGGAGGCGGCGGGCCGTGAGCGATGGCCTGCTAGGCACAGCCATGGTGGTGAGGGCTGGTGGGGACAGCCCTGCTGAGCATGGTCTGCCTTAGGGCCTGTGTCATCTGCAAGGGACATGGACCGTGGTCATTGTTCACGTGAACTGGACACACCATTCTTTAGTGTTCTGTTGGCAGCACCTGAAGTGACTTAACATCTGTGGGGTGGTGTTTCCCTCGAGTGCTGAGTTTACTTCATAACAATTAAAATCTATTTGATCCAATTTAATATTACTTATGGGCTATCCTGGTTTTGAAAATGTAAGTTTTTCTATTAATTGAAAATGAAGTCTTAAGCCAACATGGTGGTGCATGCCTATAATCCCAGTACTTGGGAGGCTGAGCGGAGGATTGCAGGTTCAAGACCAGCTGATCAGCAACTTAGCGAGACTCTCAGCCAGCTAGCAAGACCTTGTTTCAAAACAAGAAATTTTTCAAAAGCTTGAAGGTAAAATGTTCCTGGGTTTAATCCCCAGATCCACAAAAATAGATAAATTAATAAATAAAATAAAAGAAAATGAAGTCTTGGTTAAGAAAGCCCAGGATGAACAAACTCTTCAGACTGTTACTTTAGTATTTTTTCCATTACCTACTTAGTAATACTCACATTTTGCTAGATGTTTGTCGATTAGAGTATTGGAAGCGGATTCTGCTCTGAATGTGGTGGTGTATCAGAGGCTCCGTGTTTCCACTGTGAACTGCAGCGGTGCCTCAAGGAGCTCCCTAGACACCAAAGTAAAGTAATCGTAATGACCTCTTGGCTTGGACACTTCATTTGAGTATTTGTAACTATACAGCAGGACATGTTTACCACTCATTGCTGAGCATTTTTTCAGGCACAGCTTGAAATGTTTAGATTATACATGGCAGTAGGGCTCTGTGCCCTTGGGGTACATTGAATCTGACTGTTGGTTCATAGACACTATTGAATTTTAATAATACTCATGATAATACTTATAATTGTCTATCTGCATTTTGAAAACGTTCTAATCTTAGTGAACTTGAACTGAACTCTGGGCAGCTTGTTTATATTTCTTATTTTTTTCTTGATCTTAAAATATTGTTAGAGTTTGCGCAGAAATGTAGTCTTAGCCATCACATTGATAAAAATTCAAAGGGGTTGTTTATTTTTTGTTGCTTTTTGTCCCAAGACCTTGTCAGACTCTATCAGACTGTCATCCAGGTTTAGTGGGATCATAGCATCAGAGAAGCAGAGCTTTCAGAGAAACAGTATTTATGGAAATAGAAATTATTGGCCCAAGCTGGGAGTGGTGGCACATGCTTGTAATCCCAGTGCTTGGGAGGCTGAGACAGGAGGATCGCAGGTTCGCTGCCAGCCTTAGAAACTTAGTGAGGCCCTCCGCAACTTAGCGAGGCCCTGTTTCAAACTAAAAAACAAAATAGGCCTGTGGGTATAGCTCAGAGGTAGAATGCCCCTGGGTTCAATCCCCAGTACCATACACACACAAAAAAAACAAGGTTGGGCCGGGCATGGTGGCGCACGCTTGTAATCCCAGTACTTGGGAGGCGGAGACCGGAGGATCCGGGTTCGCGGCCAGCCTCAGCTACTTAGTGAGGCCCTCTGCAACTTCGTGAGACCCGGTTTCAAAATAAAGTATAAAAAATAGGGCCGGGGGTGTAGCTCAGAGGTAAAATGCCCCTGGGTTCAATCCCCAGTACCGCCAAGAAAAAAAAAACCAAGGTTGGCCATTTAAACAATAACTTTTCCTGTTGTAGTATGCAACTTGAATTGCTGCGTCTTAATTCCATTTCTCATTCTTGGTCTTGAGCTGGCGGAGTGACATTGATAGAATAGAAATTGAATTAAAGTAAAAATGGGTTCAGGCAGATAATCCACTTAGAAGGATTTTAACATGGTAAAATGTTCTAGAAGAAGGCAAGGTAGTGGGAACTGCACTGTGCTTTCTTTCTATCCCAGGGTTTATTGCAAGAGTTCAGAGGTTGTGGGATCTGTGGTATTAGCAGAAAAATTATCTCCATATTAAGCAGACCTGACTTATACCTTTGACTCATTTAAGGTGCATTTAAACCTAATAGAATTGCTATCACGTTCCGTGGAATTAACATTGTTTCTTCAGGACATGTCCAGATTCTCCTCCCCTGAGCTACTCGTGGCAGTGCAGCGTCCATGGGTTTCACTCCTGTGCTCGGACCAGGGATGGCAGCATCAGAGTCTAACAAGAGGCAGCGCCTGGTGTCTCTTTTACCATTTGGGCTCGGGTCTGAAATGCTTGCCCTTGCTCTTCCTTAGAATGCGGCCTATGAAGAGCTTGAAGTGCGCAGCAAATAGGATTAACCCTGCTTTCTTCATGTGGCCGCTTAGATTTTTATTACACTTTGGTATATTCAGTTAATGTCTGATAAGACTTTTTTCTTTGATTAAGGAAAACAGACATTGACCTTGTATCCTTTTGTTATTTTTCCCCTTTAATTTTAGAGTTTATCAGATAAAATCTCAGGCCACATGAGTTGATAACACCTCTGTTGGAAGAAACATTTGTAGGTTTTTATGTGCTTTTTTTTCCCTTTTCTTGTGCGATGCTCTGTTACGCTTCCGGTCCTCCCCATCATCCCGGGGTGCTGTCTTACTGTAGTTGTCTACTTTTTGAAGATCTTCCAGAGAGTGACTGTGAAGTGCTATGTTGCCTTAACGACACAGCATGCCTGCCATCGGAACATACACACAGGACCTACGTAGCCTTCCTGGCTCCGTTTTCTTTTGATGTTAGAATATGGTTTGGGTTTGGTCATTTTTCTCTTTTTCTGAAACAATACTTTGCAGGTTCTCCCCTTTGGAGGCCAAAAAGATTTTCAGAAGCATAAACCACTGGGGAACGCTTATAGTTATGCATAAAAATAAATGCTTTTACTTAAAACCTGTGAATACTAAAAATAGAAAGCCTTTAGTGCATGTGAGGTGAATCTGAAATGTGTGTAAACCACAGAGTCCCCAAAAAGTTCAGCAAAAGCAGGGCACAGAAAATTACTTTTTAAAGTAATTTAAAAATGGTCTGAACAACTGAGAAGTGAACCGAAAAAAGGAACTGATATTAGAATAAACTTTAAAATGTCAAATAAAGACAATACTACATGCCCAACAGACCTGTGCTTCAGTTAGAAAGGAAGAAAATTCTGAATGGAAGACCTATATGTATGTATTTCATAAATTTCTATTTTTAAGATTAAGTCCCCTATTTAAGAGAAGTATAGTATTGAATGTGTGGCTGTTTGGGGAAACTTTGATCTCTTCTGAGGGGGTGGAGAGACCAGGAAGCCGAGACTGAGCGGCAGTGGTTTAGCGACTGAGGGAAGACGTCGCTGACTGGTTATTAATGTTCTTGTAATTCAGGGTATAACTTGGAGCCAGTGGAAGGCACCCACCTGAAGCGGTCCGGCCGTCCGCCACCCTGGCTTTTCCTGGAGGCGGGCTGTGGAGCGCGGTGGGCTCGTGGGGACAGGGAGAGGCACACCGTGCGTGCTGGCCTGCGGTCACAGCGTTCCTTTCTTTACCTGTGCTGCGGCCCACAGCTTGGGACCCTGTAGCGTTCTGGGAGGGTGGAGGCGAGCTGTTACAAGTGATTGTATTTTTTCTCAATAAATCGAAATTTATTCCTGGGAAGGGTGGAATGGCTTAATATGTGTACTTAAAACAGGCTGGCCATGAAGTCTGAAAGCTTGAATGTGCTGAAGTGTCATATCACAGACTGTTTCTTACAGATGTTTTTATTTCCGGGACTCCTTATAACCACCCGTGTGTAAGCATTTTGAATGCTCACTGGGAGCATTCAATAGCATTAGCAGAAGAGGACAGCGATTGGAGATTTATTCCAGTTGTTTTCTTGGGTATAAGTTTGGGTCTGGAATGAAATTGCCAAATATGGGTCAATACCAGGAAAGGCACGGTATTAAAAGACGACCCAGTCTTGGTCGTCATTTTCTCAGTAACCAGGGGTGCTTGAGCTTAATTATGAACATCAAAATAACTTTTTATACTTAATTTTAGGAGCTTTCATTGATATACTGAAAAATGCCTTGACATGTATTCGCACAAATGGTGCTAAAAAATATGGTACCCTTATAAGAACTGCTGCAGCCCAGTCACATTGGTGACAGAATTCTGAATATTCCAATATGGGAACAAAGCCCAAATGAATGTATTTAATGAGCTCCCATCTCATGTCCATTGTGTTTATGAAACGCTCGGTATTGTCACCTGCCTTTAGCAGCTTCTAACTTTCTGTAGTATGAACTTGGAGGGACAGCCACCCAACTTTAGAACTTCTGCCAGAGACGATGGCGTTCTCCTTCCCTGGAGGATCCGCCGTGGAGGGAGCGTGCTGTGTGAACCAGCCCTGCTCCTCCGCCTGCTTAGTGGCATCTCCTGTTTACACTGTAAGATGTCTGCCCTTGTCAAAAATTTTGCCTGCTCTGGAAAACATGCCCCCGCGCTCTGGACAGCTTAGGCCTTGCTTCCCACCCGCAGACTCGTGCAGACGCCTGGCTCGTGGGGTGAGTTTCATCTGTCACTTGTCGAGTCCCTCCGTCTTCACTGTCAGAGGTCGAACCTGCTCTGGGACTTCACTCTCTTATCCCCTATAGCAAACCTGGCTGCTGAGGATTGTAAAAATAAATAACTAAAAATAAACTTAGAAAATAAAACTCAGAAGCCTGGCTGTGTTGCTGTAGAGAAATGTCTGCTTTTGAGGGCTTTGGCAGATTGTGATCCAGCGCCTTAGCTTTCCAGCACCCCTCAGGCAGGCCCGTGGTGGCCGAGGCTGACTTTCGGCTCCCTCCTGGCCCTTGTGGCTGTGGAATCAAGGTCTGGGAGGCGTTGTTGGGCAGTGCTGACAAGATAGTGAGGTAAAGGGATTGGCACATGGCCTAACCTGTAGTAAGTAAGTGCTCCAAAAAGGTGCATGGTTTTGGACTTGGATGTGGATTGAGCAGGAGTCCCACTACCCAGTACTAGCAAGGTGAGTGCGGGCGAGTTAGGGAACCTCCCCAGATCTCTCGTGTCCGTCTCTAGCATGCACAATCTATCTCCGGTATGGTTGCATTAGGTGAGGTGCCAGCATGTACAGGCCTACAGGAAGATCCCCTCGGCCTCTGTGCATTTGCTGAGAAGAGGACTGCTGTGCCCAGAATGTTCTTAGATCCCCGTGAGCCATTCCCACTGCTGGAAACGTGCCTGGAAATACGATAGCAAGAACTCATGCATTGCACGTGAGTCAGACTGTCAGAGGAGTTAATCTAAAGATGAGGCAAGGTGTGTGTGCTCGTGCGCGTGCGTGCGCGCGCGCGTGTGTGTGTGAGTGTGTGTGTGTGTGTGTGTGTGTGTGTGTGTGTGTGTGTTTTACAGGGGATTGAACCCAGAGGCATTCTACTTCCAAGCTACACCCCAAGCCCTTTTCTTTGTTTTTGTTTTGAAATGGTCTCACTAGGCTGCTGAGAGTTGCTAAGTTGCTGAGGCTGCCCTTGAACCTGTAGTCCTCCTGTCTCAGCCT
Source organism: Glis glis (assembly GCA_004027185.1). NCBI lineage: Eukaryota > Metazoa > Chordata > Mammalia > Rodentia > Gliridae > Glis > Glis glis. The sequence goes on along the minus strand of PVJS01008188.1, from coordinate 26,591 downwards.
CCCAAGTACTGGATGACAGGCATGCGCCACCACGCCTGACTGGGGCAAGACTTTGGCAGGTATCTTGAGGATAGAGAATGCTGGGTGAGCCGGCAGAGATCTGACTTCCTGTTAGTCAAAGGCTACAGTTTCTGGAAGTCTTGCAAAATGGTCTAGACTTCTGAAGGCCCCGCTGGCTAGGAGTTGGCAGCCCTCAGAGCAGTGCTAGGTTGGTACTGGGTGGCAAAAAGACCACACCACGATAAACTGCAGCAATGAACCGGTCTCCTCCACTGCCCCGTTCACATGGGTTAGTTGGCTTTTTTGGTGTTGGATATAAATATACGTTCTCCCTCTCCTTTGTCTGAGTTAGAGCGCTCGACTCTGTGGGCACGCCTCTTGCTTCCTCCATGGCCTGCTCCCATCCTAGAAGTGGAGAGAAGAGCGGGTCAGGGTGGTAGGTCTTACAGAAGCCCTTCTAAGACTTCTACAGCCATCAAACACTAAAGAGAACGCCGACTGCACAATGCGTGTTTAAAATAAGCAGGTATCTGTCCAGTACAACTGCTCAAGACTGCCTTGCTCAAAGCTTGGGCATTCTTTCTGCAGTTTCTCTCGAGTTATTTCTCCCCTTCCTCCTCCTGTCTGTGTTCGGTTGTCTGTTTATGTTCTTTGCCTGCACCACCGATCCTTCTCCCTAGATGGGTGTGCTTAAAACACCTTGTCAGATTGTCCTCCCTAGTGGTCCCCTTGATGTCCATTCCCACTTGACAGTTATGCTCACCAGGTTTTTAGGTTGTGGCCAACGCTGAGCTTTATCATGCTTCTTCATCTTTGCTGAGCTGAGAGTTGGGAATTCAATTTACATTTCTTTACTTGAGTGAAGTTGAGCACATATTCATTTGCATAAGCCATTTGCAGGTCACTTTTTGGGAGCCATCAGTTCATGTCCTTCAGTTTTCATATCTCATACAAAGTGTATTAAATATAATCTCACAGAAGTGAGATTTTGTAGGACTGAGAGCAGCAAGCACTTGGGAAGGTAGAGTGAAGGACGATTGGGAATCCTTGTTAAGTGCTTTGGTTGTAAGTAACAAGAACTCACTCGGGTTATCCTAGATCATGAGGGCCTGGTCTTCTTCAGAGATAAAAAGGCCTTGAAGATGGAGGCTGTGGGAAGGAGGGTTGTCACGCAGCTGTTCTGGGGTCAGAGCATTGTCATACAGGTGTCCTGGGGTCAGAGTATGTTCAGGGGCGAGAGGTGGGAATGGCTTCTGTCCATTCACCAAAGAGCGCCTGCATGGTTCCAAGCTCCAGGAAGCAAGGATGAGCTGGCCAAGGCCTTCGCCAGCCTTCACAGAGCTCTTGTGCACTTGTAACAAGTGAGCTGAGCTAGCGTGACTCCAGGGATGGAATGTGGAGCAACTCTTTTTGTCTTCCATTGTTCAAGATGTATTTAACAGGAAAGCTTCCCCTACCCCTGGATGAAAATTCAACTCAGGGCATCCTGGGGCTTAGCTGAGCACTCTGGGTAGTAGAAAGATCTATGGTCATCTTCAATTGCCAAATGCAATTATGTGTTAGTCATAATTTAGTCATGTAATTATGTGTTATTCAAATGTGTTAGCTTTCTGTCACTATAGTGAATACCTGAGATAACCAGCTTACAAAGAGAAAACGTTTGTCTTGGCTCATAGTTTTAGAAGTTCCACCCCATCATCAGAAGGGCCTTTTGCATTTAGGCCTGTGGCAACACAGCACATCGTGGTTAGAGGGTGCAGCAGAACAAAACTGATCTCCCCTGGAAGCAAAAAACAATAAAAACAAAACAAATGGGTGGGGGAGAAGAGACTGAGGTCATACAGTCCCCCTTGAGGGCACGCCCCCAATGACCTAAAGACCTCCCACCAGGCCCCACCTCTTAAAGGTTCCACCACCTCTCAGTAGACGGCCCTGGGGATGAAGACTTTAGCATGGACCTTTAAGGGGCATCGAAGAACCAAACCATAGTACTTTTCTAATTCAGAAACTGGAATGTCCATGTGTGTGCAAGTCACAGCTCTGACTGACTGCTGCCTGCCCCTGGCCCTGCAGAGCTGGAGCAGGAGGAGGGAGGCCAGGCAGGGGAGGGGATAAGCAGAGTTCTAACTCTTGACCAACCGTGTCCTGAACTGGCCTCACTCTCTGGGCCTGGCCAGGGTTTCGCTCATGTTCTCTCCTCCTTTCCTGAGGACTTTCGGGGACCTCTGGCGATCTCTTGTTCCAGTTCAGGGCCTCTCATGGATGGTGGCCTTGATGTGCCAGTGCTGACTGCCTCTTTGGTAGCTCCTGGAATCCAGTGACACCCCAGCTGCTTTCTGCTGAGCCCTGCTCGCCCCTTCCCCCTAGTGAAGTCCTTTTGGACAGGCCTGAAGATGACCTCCGGGCCCACTTGGTGATCACCGTGGCCAGGTCTGCACTCCTGCCCCGTCACACTTGGCAGTGCACTGAGTCCCAGTACTGTAGAGGCCAGTTTGAGCTCATTGAATGGCTCCTGAAGAGCCCTGTCACTCAGCGAGAGGTATAGAGAGGGCCCCCTCCCCAACCAAAGCACACCACCCAGTGGGAGCGGGACTCAGCACAGCTCTGCAAACAAACCATCTCTACAAATTCTTTTAAAAAATCTTTGGTCCTAAGCCGGGCGTGGTGGCGCACGCTTGTAATCCCAGTACTTGGGAGCCTGAGACAGGAGGATCGCAGGTTCACCACCAGCCTCAGCTATTTCATGAGGCCCTCTGCAACTTAGTGAGACCCTGTTGCAAAATAAAGAATAAAAAATAGGGCAAGAGGTGTAGCTCAGAGGTAGAATGCCCCTGGGTTCAATCCCCAGTACTGCAAAAAAAAAAAAAAAATCATTGGTCCTAACGGGGCATGGTGGTGCACACCTATAATCCCAGTACTTGGGAGGCTGAGATAGCAGGATGGTAGGTTCGAGGCCAGCCTCAGAAACTTAGCGAGACCCTTTTTCCAAATAAAAAAAATAGGGCTGGAGGTATAGCTTGGAGGTAGAATGCCCCTAGGTTCAATCCCTAGTACAAAAACAAAAAACATTGATCCTTTAGTGCCCTGTGGATAAAGGACGACAGCCGGTTAAGACTCATAGGACAGGAGGCTGGGGCACCATGAGGAGTCCCCATTTTGTGTTGCCTCTTCTCATTGGCTATTAATACCATCCTCTCTGGCTGGGTTCTTGTTTTCTGCACACAGCCCAGACATTGCTTGATGCCCACACACAGAAACATCAGGCCGGCCTTGCAGCCATCCGGTGCCTAGAGTGTGGAGGACCAGCCTGAAAAAGCAGGGTGCTCGTCAGGCCAGGATGTTCTAGAACTGTCTCTGCAGTACATGAAGTGAAGGGGGCTGCTGTGGTGGGAGTGTAGGTTGGGCACTGCAAAACTCAGGAGGTGTTGTTTACATCATCCTGGAGACACATGAGCCTGGAGAAGAGACGATTCTGGAGGCTTCTGTAGCATCGAGGGCCAGGGTGAGTAGGCGTACCTGTGCTAAGCTGAGGGTGAAGCAGGCGGGACCCGGAAGCAGCACTGATGGGTGAGGGACTGGGGGGGGCATGGAATAGATTCCTCTAGACAGGAAGTCAGGAGGAAGTGTGCAGGGAGGGGAGTGTGGCCAAGGCCCTCTGGACCCCCCTGAGGAGATGCTGGGAGGTGACCAGATACCCAGGACTGATGCTTGGGAACAAGTCAGGGCTGGAGATCAGACCTGGGGTCACCAGTGGATGTTCGGCACTGGAAGCAGGCCCAGGCCAGGGTGCCCAGGAGCATGGAGAACCGGATTCTCAACTAAGGAGGGAGGCATCTGTCCTAGCAGAGCTGGCGGCAGAGATGGCCAGTCCTCCTGGCTGCTTCCTTTAGACCAAGTATTCTACTCATCATTCCTACAGCCACAATCCAAAGACCTGACCACTTAGCTTAGAGGAAGGTTTATTTTCTTACGGTTTCGGGCTCAGTGCATGTGAGGTTGGGGACTGCAGATCTCAGTGCACGGCCGCGGGAGGTGGACAGAGGGAGAGAACATGGAGGCTGGAAGCAAGAGAGAGAGCAGGGGGAGGAGGAACCATATATAATCCCCAAGGCCCCACCCCTCCAGCCACACCCTACAGCCTAGGCCACACCCCAGATAAATCCATTACAACCCTCAGGACAATTTCATTGGCTCCAAACATTAATAAATAAGCTCTTTAGGGGATATTTTATATTTAACTGTAACACCAAGACACCTTTCTCCATAAGTCAGATGAAAGATCTAAGGGTGTCTTAGGTGCACAGAATAGTGTAAAGTTTGAGAGGCCGAGCAGAAGGATTGAAAGTTCATGGCCAGCCTGGGCAATTTAACAAGACTATCTCAAAATAAAAATTAAAAAGGGCTGGGGATGTAGCTCAGTGGTAGAATGCCCCTGGGTTCAATCCCCAGTATCCACCCCCCACCACCACAACAAAAAGAGGTTTCTGAACCTGAGATAAGTTTAGATTTTGTTTCATGAAAGCTCTGGGTTTTCTTGTTTGAAGGAGACCGAGGTGTTCATAGATTTGTTGGCGGAGGTGCTTCCCCGTGGCTTGGAAGCTGAGCAGATGTGGCGCCTCTGTCTTGCTGGACTGCCATCCTTCACACTCTGCAAGTGCTAATGTCAGAGCGGATTATAAAAGATCTTGTTCCAGAGGCCAGGAGGGGATCCAAGGGCACCAGTCCTTGCCTGACGCACGGCTAATAAACAACGGAGGCAGAATGAGGATGCACAGTTCCGGGTTGGTTTTTTTCCTTTTGTTCAAGACCAGCATACTGAACTGTGAAATCAGCCCGGCATTTACTGGCTCACACTGTCCAGGTGAGAATCCTGTGGCTTGCCAGGGGCAGAACGAAAGGCACAAGCAACACCAAACTTCCCTCCACCCTAGCATTGCCTGTACTTAGTGTCAGAAAGGAAAGCTTAGAGGAGGCCAGTTTTCTCCATGGTTCTGGTGAAACTCTTCATAATTAAGCCGGTGGCACCACACAGGACACCCAGGGAGGGGCGCAAAGAGCCACTAGGAGGTGGCTGACGGGTTGGGGGAACCGCGAGCGAGTGGTGGGTCATGGAGGAGGTGGTAATGTGACTTCTCTAGACACGAAGCCCAGAGAGGTGGTGATGGTGGTATAGACTTGCCCCTGGGGAAGCGCTGCTCCCCAGGGGGGAGATTAAAGATGCTCGGGCCTGCGCAGCTCTTCACCGTCTTTAAGGCAGCCTGGAACTCAACACACCCTAACATCGTAGTTGGGCATAAAGACACGCATGTCCCAAGTATATGGGTGGAAACGAAGGTGACCTGTTTTGTTTTTCCGGGGATTGAACCCAGGGTTATTCTACCTCCAAGCTACACCCTCAGCCCTTTTTATTTTGAAACAGTCTCATTAAGTTGCTGAAGGCCTCGCCAAGTTGCTGAAGCTGGCCTCCAACCTGCAGTCCTCCTGTCTCAGCCTCTCAAGTACTGGGATTACAGGCATGTGCCACCACGCCTGGCCAAAGATGACCTCTTAAGGCTTCAAAACTATGGTGAGTATAAGAGAAGCACAGTAGTGGTAGGACAGAGCTGGAATTTGAAAAGAAGTAATAGAGAAATAATGAAGAGACACATCAGTAAGATGTTTATAATCTTATGGATTATAGGTATGTGATAAAACACTGACATTTTATGAAGCTGAAAAATGAGAGCCATCTCTGAGGTTAAAATGTGTTATAAGAAGAGTGATGCTTTTCACATAAAGACTGATAAGAAGCAGGTGTGGTGCATGCCTGTAATCCCAGTAGTTGGGAGGCTGAGACAGGAGGATCACAGGTTCGAGGCCAGTCTCAGCAACGTAGAGAGACCCTGTTTCAAAATATAAAATAAAATAGGGCTGGGGGTGTAGCTCAGAGGAGGTACAATGTCCCTGGGTTCAATTCCCAGTATCCCCCAAAAACAAACAAGCAAACAAAGACTGATAAGAACAAAACTCGTGGGCAGGAGGACTTACAGGTTCTGCACGAGACTAAGCCAATGTGTCTAGTTTGGGGAATTGTACTTTAGGAGGGAGGGGCTAGAAAAGCAGGAGAAAAGTACTATCGATATTACTGAAGTAATGGGAAGTAAAAATCACTTAAATACAGAATAACACCTGAAGAAATAGGTTATATTTAGATAAGACAGGGAATTTAGAGAACTGTCCCAGGGCTCAGAGACTTCAGCTACCAATGCAGAGCGCCAAATTTTAATATCTTGTGTAAATTTGGGAAAAAGGGAAATTGTAGGCAGGATTAGGAAATCAAGTGACTTTGTGGTAAGTAGACAGAGTAATGGTTAGAATAAGAAAATCCAGAAACTAAAAGGAGCCTCAGTTATATGCCAACCGTTTACGCTTTACTGAAAGTAAAATTGAAGGTTGAAACCTCTTTGACAGTGTATGGGTACAAAACAAAAACAAAAACAAAAAAGAATTATATAAATGCTCTTAACAGTGCAAAAACTTCCACCTGTTAAATACATAAATGCTGTTTAAATGCAACATATATTCAATACTAACCTCTGCAGTCAATTTTGTGGAAGGGTATTGGGTACTGAACTCAGGGGCATTCTACCTCTGAGCTACACCCCCAGACCTATTTCTTATTTTCATGTCTTATTTTGAAATAGGGTCTAGCTAAGTTGCTGAAAATCTCACTAAGTTGCTGAGGCTGGCCCTGAACCTGTGATCTTCTTGTTTCAGCCTCCCAAGTCTGGGATTACCGGCGTGAACCACCACACCTGGCTCTGCAGTCAATTTTTTTTTTTGTTTTTTGCAGTACTGGGAATTGAACCCAGGGCCATTCTACTTCTGGGCTACACCCCCAGCCCTATTTTTTATTCTTTATTTTGAAACAGGATCTCACTAAGTTGCAGAGGGCCTCACTAAGTAGCTGAGGCTGGCCTTGAACCCGGATCCTCCAGTCTCAGCCTCCCAAGTACTGGGATTACAAGCATGCACCACCATGCCCGGCTTCTGCAGTTAATTTTAATAAAAGGCTACACAGAAAATTTAATGTGATTGGTTTCACCAGTTTAAATTAAATCCATAGTTTTGACCTGAAACTGAAAATCCTGAAAGCTGACAGCCAGGACACATGTAGAGGAACGACTCCCAGTAGACTTAATTATATTAAAAGAAAAAAGAAAAATCCGGAATGCTGCTAATATTCAGATCTAAAATGAAGACTGAGGTCATTTTATTTTTCCACCATTAGATCCCGTACCGTGTTCTGAAACTAGATCATACATAGAATGCTAGACCAGGAAGGTGCCGCGGTAACAGTGGCCCAAGCCTCTTGCTGGACTGGGCAAGGCGAGTGCGCAGGTGGGTGGGAAGGACGGCCATGCAAGGGCCTGGGGCCTCCAGTGTGGACGCGGTCCTTCAACGGAGGCTGCGGGCTTGTTGGTGCTGGACAGAATCGTGCCTGTGGCTCTGTCCAGTTTTCTGAAGCTCTGGCTCCCTGGTCGTACCAGCTTCAGGTAGTCGCCCTATTAAGACATCATCGTGCAAAACAAACGCTCTCATTGCATCCAAGGAGCTAGGGATTTGTCACTACACGCCTCGAAGACGCGGCAGCCTGCTTCACGGTGACATGGCAGAGGCGGGGGTGTGATGGGGATGGCTGATGATGTGTTTCCTGTACCTGCTTTGTGATAGGAGGGGGGTGAGGACGTCACCTTCCGGAGCTGGTTCATTCAAACTGTGGGTCCCTGTGGTCCACCTGGCCGTAGTATTTCCAACCCCAAAGGTGCCTTGTCCCAGGCTCATAGTTAGGAACATCTGCCTTTAAATCTTATAGTAACGACCAATCTCCATGTCACTGAAGTCATATAAGGAATGGTGTAGCCATTTTTAACTGATCTGTCCCCTTCATCCACCTTCTTTAACCTAAGGAAACCTCTTATATTTCTTTTTTTTTTTTGTGGTACCAGGGATTGAATCCAGGGGCATTCTACCTCTGAGCTACACTCCCAGCCCTATTTGTTATTCTTTATTTTGAAACAGGGTCTCACTAAATTGTGGAGGGCCTCACTAAGTAGCTGAAGTTGGCCGCAAACCTGTGATCCTCCTGTCTCAGCCTCCCAAGTACTGGGATTACAAGCGTGCGCCACCACGCCCGGCTCCTCTTATATTTCTGTAGAGAAAGGGTTCCTACTTCTTGTGTGCTTTTGTTTAAATGTATGAATTGTAGACACTGATGTCAAGCTTGTCACGTGCATTTGAAGTTACATAGCCAAAAAAGAGGTACTATAAATCGGGCATGGTTTGAGGCCAGCTTCAGCAGGCCCTGTTTCAAAATAAAAAAGGGCTGGGGGTGTAGCTCAGAGGTAGAATGCCCCTGGGTTCAATCCCCAGTTTCATACCTCCCCCCCAAAAAGAGGTATTCTATAAAAAACATTTGCCAAATCCATGTGTAACCACAACCGTCTTATAAGAGTATGTGTGTGTGTGTGTGTGTGTGTGTGTGTGTGTGTAATATATGTATATTATTCTTTAAGAGACCTGGTTGATTGCAAATGAAGCAGAGAAAAAGAATATCGCTAAAATTAAATATTTCTTGATGGTATGGGTATATAATCCTCCTGGAACTACTCGGGTTTGCAGAGAGAATTTACTTCCTTTTGACTTACGTGCTCTTCCTAGCAGAGAACTACACCAACTAACAGACCTAACCTCTTGTCTTATGGAGAAAATGAAGTCTAAAGTGTCTTTTAATTACTTTCCCCTTTTGAGATCAGATAGTAAACTCCATAATTCACTTTTTCTTACTTTTGCGTGGAGTTTGGGTTATTTTGATTGTATAATGTAATTTCTCTCACACTGAATATTTGTGTAGTAATTTTAGACATTTCGCCTCTGCAAGGGCAGGCTGCAGGGCAGTCTCTTGTTTTCCTTCCGATTTTCTCTACATCCTGTTTTATATGTGGTTGGATCAGCTGATGAGTCACCTGATGTTTTGCTGCTGCAGATGACAGAAATAGAGATTCAAAATAACCACACAGAGGAGGCCCTCGGATGTTTACCAAACAGTGCTCAAAAACATGGCTTTTATAAAAGAGCCCGAGGGCCGTGTGTGAGGTGCGTGTAGAATGTAGCTCAGAGGTGGAATGCCCCCGAGGTCAACCAGAGCGTGTGTAGAATGCAGGCAGAGCTGCTGGCATCAGGCTGAAGGTGCGGGGCACACATCGGAGCACTGTAACAGCCACTTCTTCCAGAGTCCCAGCACGGACTGCAGTGCAGTTTTGGTTACAAAAGAAAAAAAAAAAAGGTGGGGGCAGAACTTAGAATGTAAAAGGCCCCTTTCCTGGACCACGTACTGGACTGATTGATGAAGACTTCACCCTGGGTTTGTAGGCGGTTCACCTGCAAAGCCAGAGAACAGAAACTGGGTCCGGTCGGTACAGACCAGCACATGGTGTTCCGGCCACTGGTCTACTCAGAGACTTACTGACGTAGAGAGGTTTTCATTTTTATTTTTATTTTTGTGGTGCTGGGGACCAAACGCAGGGCATTGCGATTATTAGGCAAACATTCTACTATTGAGCTACATCCCTAGCTCTTTAGAGAGATTTGTGTGTGTGTGTGTGTGTGTGTGTGTGTGTGTGTGTGTGTGGTACTGGGGATTGAGTCCGGGGCATTCTACCACTGAGCTACACTCCCAGCCCTTTTTAGTTTTTATTTTGAAACAGGGTCTTGCTAAGTTACTGTGCACTGGCCTCGAACCTGCGATCCTCTTGTCTCAGCCTCCCAAGCACTGGGATTGCAGGTGTGCATCACCACGTGCACCATTGCACTTGGCTTAGATTTTTTTTTTTTTTTGCGGTACCGGGGATTGAACCCAGGGGCATTCTACCTCCGTGCTACACCCCCAGCCCTATTTTTTAATATTTTATTTTGAAACCGGGTCTCACGAAGTTGCGGAGGCCTCACTAAGGAGAGTGAGAGAGAGAGAGAGACAGAGAGAGAGAGAGAGAGCGAGCTGAGGCTGGCCGTGAACCCGGATCCTCCGGTCTCCACCTCCCAAAGTACTGGGATTACAAGCGTGCGCCACCACGCCCGGCATGGCTTAGATTTTAAATACATAAAAACATTTCTCAAGGTAACACACATACATACGTGTGTGTGTGTGTGTGTGTGTGTGTGTGTGTGTGTGTCTATAGACATGCACATATATATATATACATATATAAATAAAATTTTGTGGTCTACATTCCCAGCCCTTTTCATTTTTATTTTGAAACAGGGTCTCGCTAGTTACTGAGCATCTTGCTAAGTTGCTGAGGCTGACCTTGAACCTGCAATCCTCCTCTCTCAGCCTCCCAAGTACTGGGATTACAGGTGTGCGGCACCCTTCGGCTAAGGTAACATAATTTAATTACAATAATATACTTTCTACTTTGCAGCACAGTCTCATTCTCCCCTTCAATCTGAAGGGGGAAAAAAATCAGGAGAGCTGCTGAGTCTCTAAATGGATGTGTTTCTGGAATCTAAGAACACAAAAGAAAAGTTCCTTCTCCCCTGCCCTTTTCCTTCAGAAGCAAAGATCCCCAACAGGGACTAATTAGGAAGGCCAGGAGCCGCTGACCTCTCACTTCTTACTCTAAAGGTATCACGGAATAACTTTTCCCATGGTTGGGATCTGTAATATTGTCCCAACCCTGCCAGTCCCAGAGGGCCACGAGTGAGGATGTCCCTGGAGTCTGGAGACTGGTCCCTGTCACCCCCGGGAGCCCTCAGGCCCCCTTCCTCCTGGGCCTCTGGTCCCTCGGGCCTCCCAAGGATATGTATTGGGAGGACTCAGTGCAGTGCCAGGGCTGCAACTGCTGCGACCAAACTCCGCAGGTCATCAGCTGACGTGTCTTAAACCAGTGTGTGGCGTGAGGGCATCCCTGGACATTTCAAGCAAAACCACCTGCTGATGCTGAAAAACAAAACAGAAACCCACTGCAAACAAGAGAGGAATACCTTTGGACAAGACAAGCCCAGTGCAGGCAGCAAGGCGGAGTGACTTTTACCCAGAGATGCATGCAAGTGGCCTTCGTGCACCGAGGGAAGCATCCCGAATGGGGGACGAGCTCCTGCCAACACGCCAGTCTCCGGCATTCCCTGAGCCCAACCCTCTCACGACTCTTGGAGCAAGCCTCATCTAGTTCTGTTTGCTCCGTTCCTGGGTGTCTTACAGATGCCCCATGCTGCTAGAATCCCTGCGAGCAGGTAGGGGCAGAAGAAACAGCAAATGCACACTTAGAAGGACCTCCCATGCGCCCTTGTAAAACAGAAGGACCACAAAGGCCACCCGGACCTCAGCTTGCTCCGAGAAAATCCTCACTATCGAAAGGCTATGCCCTGAGCTGCCCAAACTCATTTCTCAGCATTTAGATGAAAACCTGCTTCGTGCTCTAGTTTTTTAGATTGTATTTATCTACAAGCTATCTCTTTACTTTGAGAAAGTCACACCTGGTCTTTCCACAGCCCTTGACGTGTGACTCTCGCAGGCATGGTGCCTTGTAAGTGGATCTGTCAGCTGAATGAACTGCTCAGAAGGAAATGTGTTGGGAGAATGCTTCTTGAGTTGGCGAAGCTGAAGGATTGTCCCTAAGGACTGAGGAGTGGGGGAGGTGTCCCCTCCTCACCAGTGTCTATCTGGACACTGGAGTTCTTGGTGGGAAGAGGAGACTCCGCCAGCTCAGAGTTCTACCTTAGGAGTCCAGGTGCTCGTCAGGCCCCAGTGAAGGCAACGTGGGAAGGAAGGAGCCTGCGCTTCAAGGCCGAGGTTTGGACAAGCCCCGCAGAGTCCCAGCTCTGGAGCGGTCTGGCGTCGCTTCCTGAGTTCTTGGAAACTCTAACATGACAGCCCATTAATCTCACTGAAGGCGTCTCTGGAGTTATAATTACACGTTCTAATTGCATAATGAAGAAGAGTGGCTGGCTGATCTCTCCTGGACTGAGAGGGAAAGGATTTGCTTCTTAACTTTGATCTTTTAACTGCAACCCCAGAAGCATGAAATAGTCACACATGTTAAAAAATACTGCTGTTTAATTTTCTAGTCATGTACTTTAAAAAAGCCAATACAGTTAGATTTTTTTTTCATCTTTGCCCCTGAAACCACCCCAAAGCAGCTAGACATCGCAATGTTCAGCACTCGCACACGTAAATGGAGGGGAAGCCGCTCCAAGGGGGCACGTGAGGACCTGTCCCCAGGGTGGGCACACCCAAAGGCAGTGGTGGCCACACCCTGGATGCAACCCTGTGATGCATACAGACAACCTCACACCTTTACAGTCTTTTGTTTTTGTGTTTCTATGAGGAACAGCATGGTTACACTGCAGTGACGATGATAAACACAAAGGACTGCCTTTTTCTTTTTCTCTCACCCTTCCAACTCGCACGTTCATTCCCACTAGACACAGGGGACCCACTTGTTCCCGGGTCACCCATAATGCAAAATAGTTCTCTTGCCATTTACCAACCCTAACATTCATATACAAATGAGGAACTTTGTAAAACTGCTGCAAATAAGATACAGTGGCCACTGATACGGTTCAGCTGTAGGTATGTGGAGCACGCAAGCAATCACCGTACTGTATTAGAGACATTTTATTGAAAATGCGAAAATAGGAAATGTATTATAGCCTAAAATAAATTACATAACATATACAGCATATATTTATAATCTTTAAAATATTTTTTTTTGTTTAGGTTCTTTCAGTCTAGTTTTTTGACTACATCAAGAATTTAGTGACCTGTGTCCATAATTTTTTTTAAAGGAAAAAACCCGCTTTCCAAAACTTAGAAAAATATACTGCACTAAATGGATTTCCAATGCATTGTTTCAGGGAATATCACATAGTGACTTTGATAACTGTTTATAAAATGTCTTGCCTTATGGTGTGTGAGAGGGAGGTACCGCAGTACACTCCGAATTACCTGTACCGCAGAGTTGTGACTAGGAATGGCAGAACCAGGTAATACATCTACTTCAAAAGTTACGAGACAGCAACCTGGCATTAGAATGCTAGATTATGACTTAAAGCTTCAGCTCACTGTAAAAACTAAACGGAAAGTCAGAAGGCTCCGTTTAACTCGCTCTAGCGCCACCTTTGGGAGAGGCGCGTGAAGAGCAAGCCTGCGGGGAGTCATGCGGAGGGATGCGGATGTCTGGGGATGCGCTTTTGTGACAGCTGCAAAAAGTTAGCTCGTGTGTGCGTACGGTGGGTATGACAGCTCACGCAGACCTGGGACAGTGCGGAGGAGGAAAGGGAGACGCTACTGTCGGTCGCATCGGTTTGCTAGTCCGATGGCACTGCGAACCTTTCTACAGGAGGTCGTTTCCACACACTGGCCCAGCGTGGTCACAGATCTGTTCCTCAGTGTGAAAAGCAATTCCAGACCGCGGCCTGTTGTCCACCTTCTGCATACGCGCGGCAGACAGTTTACATCCCGCGTGGAGGAAAGTGAAGCTGGCCACCGGGTGATATCTCCGTGTACGGCGCGTTACTGGGAAGCAAGTCCAAGGAGGTCAAGCTTTAACCTGCTGACTCTTCAGAAAGACACAAAGGGACAGGAAGGAATCTGTGGCCAGAGAGGCGATGGCACAGCCGCGGTCCTTTGGTTCAAGTGGAGATTGTCCGAGGGAGGAGTAGAAACTTCGACTAGGAGGCAGCCATGTCTTTTGGGTTCATGAAGCAGGGCACGGAGTCAATGGTTTTGTGTTTCCAAAGCGGGAGTAAAGACCTCTCTTAGGTCCCCACGTCAGTGTGAGCATACCCAGTATGCTAGAGAATTTACATGAAACCTTTAAATCAAGGCCTCTTTCGTTACCAAAAAAAAAAAAAAAAAAACAAAGAAGAAGAACAAAACCCGCTGAGAGAGGGAGATGCGGATGCCGGCGTGCTGTCCACCGCCCCTCGGTGCCGTGGTGGCCGGCCTTACTCACTTTCCCTCATTTCCACGATGTCTGTCACCTCCTCTGCAGGAGGCATGTCGGTCATTGCAGAGTCTTCCCCCTCGGTGGCTGACTCATTCTCCATCTTCTTTTTCTAGAAGAAAGACGACTCATCAGTGCGGGGTGGAGGACAGGGACACGTGGCAGCAGAACCGTGGGCGGGGAGGGGGGTTAGGGTTAGGCCCAGGGCCTCGTCTGTGGTTGGGGCGACCTTACTGGACTGCGTCTTGGTTCAGCATTTGCCTGTCTCCTGTGGTGTGCCTGGCACCGTGGGGGCAGCACTCACAGCTCCCTGCCGTGCCCTCTGCAAGTCCGCCTCAGACACCACCTCCCTGCAGCCCTCCATGCAGGCTGGGCTTCCCCACCGCTCAGGGCCACCTGCACACTGCTTTCCTCCTCGTGTTCTAGAACATTCCTCCATCCTCAGTGGGCCTCCTCTGGGACACCTCTGGGACAGCTGTCACTCCCTCCTGCTCATCAGGAATCCTGGCCTGATTCCTGGGGGCTTTGCCACCATGTTGCCAGTCCCTGCTGGAACTCGCCTCTCGGGGCCAGGCTCAGAGTTCAACACCACCGAGACCCAGTGCGAGGAGACCGACCTCCTCCATGCCCGACCCCACAGCTGCCTCCGGCCCTGGCCCAGCCCACCGACCTCACCGTTCACTGTGGCGCCGTTCCCTCCCCTTCATCAGCTTACACGAAACGCTCAGTGACCAGAACCACTTTCCTGTGTCATATTTTCCGGGCAGAACCCTGCCCATAGCCCAAATCTCCACCAAACTCGGTCAAAGCCCTCAGCCACCATGGCTGGGGGAGCCACACAGTGTCCTGAGATGCATGCCCACAGCCGCAGCAGGCCTGTGGGGCCCGGCGCCATGCTGCTTCCCAGCCATTCGCCCTCGGCTCTCCTGGCCAACTCCACGCTTCCGCAGGTCCTCCTCCTGCCTGGAGCCTCCACCATCACCCTTACCTGGTGACCTGGCTTCCTGCTCCACTGACCAAACAAAAGCAACGGAAGCGCCCCCCTCCTGAGGAACGAGGCCTGAGCGCCATCAGGGCTGCCCCTCGGGGCACTAGGTCTGTCACCTCCGCTGTCCCTCCCCACAGCCAGCAACCTCGTCCACTGGGTCCTTCCCCAAAGCCTACGCTAAGCTGGACTTCGCCCCATCTTAACTGGTTTCTGATTTCCACATCCGCACCTCCCTCTCCTTTAGAACAAAACACGACAGACTCGTCTGTACTTGCTGTCGAAGATTTTTCTCTTGACTCCACTCCCTCAGACCTCCAGCCCACCAGGCCACGACCCTGGTCTCCATCCTGCTCCGAACACCAGCATAGCCGCTCCCTCCTCTGAGGTAATCCCTCAGGACCCCTCGCTCTGGGCTGCCCTGCTCCCTCCTCTGAGATAATTCCTCAGGACCCCTAGCTCTGGGCTGCCCTGCTGCCTCCCTGGTCTCTTCTCACGGGCTTTGGCTGGTTCCTTTCAACTCCTCGCCTATGAACGCCGGTGCGCCCCAGAGCTCTGTCTTTGGGCCTCTTCTCTACTTATATCCACCCCTTGGTCCATCTTGTCCCTTTTCAGCAGAATGAATAGGAAAGACAGGGTTCCTGTTCCGCGAGAACTTCTAAGTCTTAAAAGAAATACACCCCCATATAGTTTGATAACCACACCTGCAGGATAAACTAGCTATGTGCTAGAAGGTTGAGAATATGTAACATTGTATTAGGGTTTGGATATGGGGTGTCTCCCAGAAGAGCTCATGTACCAGCAATGCAGCAATATTCAGAGGTGGAGTGACTGAACCAGGGCTCTAATCACATCAGTGGATAAATCCACCCATGGATTAATAATTTGGATGGACCTACTGGATGGTTAGTGTAGGCAGGTAGGGTGTGGCTGGAGGAAGTAGGTCAGTGGGTCTCTTCCCTGAGCCTGCCGCTTGGAGCAGCCTTCCTGTGCCACGTCCTGCCAACCATGGACTGAGCTGAAACTGAGAGACAAACTTCTCCAAGTTGGTCTCGTCAGGTATTTCAGTCCCAGCGACAAAAAAGCTAACTAAAACACACAGTGTGTGTGTGGGGGGGAGGTGAGGAAGGGGTGAGGTGGGTCAGCACGGCTAGGAAAGGCTTCCTGGAGTGGGGCTAAAGAGGGGAACAGATGTGTAGAGGCCAAAAGAGATGTGTCTGGTTACCCCACATTTTCTAAACGGGTCATACCTTAGTGATTCAGTCTGTTTATGAGGATTTAGGAATTTGGTTCCAAGGGGACTCACCTTTTTAGGATTTTCTTACATGTTCAAAACTAATAGTTTTGAACATGTAGTGTCTACATTTTTTAATTCTCTGGCCGCAACACCAGGTTGTAGGATCATAGACGTCTATCCTTTCAGTTGTTTCTGCTGGGAAATATGACCGCCTTTTGAAACAAGGCGGTGTAAGGAATGACCTATCACGACAGCAAGTGACACTGCTGCTGTTGCTAAAGGTTGGCTGGGGTGAGTGACGCTGGTTTGCTACTGCACGAGCGGCCCTGGAGTCATGGTGGACATGCGGACCCCCGAGGCTGGGATAGGGTAAAGTGGCCTCGCGCGTGCGTGGACTCAGGATTCCCCGCACCTGGGAGGCTTCGCAGCTCTGTCGCCAACGTTTCTTACCTGTTTCCGATAGACGTAGCACGCTGCGATGGCGACCATGGTGGATTCACCCACGAACCCCGCGAGGAGGGAGCCCACACCCAGGGTGGCTCCGTGGACCCTGGGGACGAGAACACAAAGGTGGTTAGTCTGTTAAAGTTTAGCTGAGGCACAACAGGACTGATGCCAAAACCCAACCCATGTCACTCAAACCCAGAAAAGGTGCAGAATGGAGAGGGACCAAGTGAAAGGTGTTCCCGATTCGCTGGGTTCAGGAAGGGCTGCACCTAACTATCACCCATCTGTGAAGGAAGGACCTGGAACTCAGGGCTGAGCTGCCTCCCTTTGGGGACCAACACAGGAGGCTCCTGGCCCACAGCATCCGCTTGGCCCTGCCCACCAGCCGCATCCCCCTCCCTCCATCCCACAGCATGTCCCAACGCCCAAAGGCCGAGCTCCGAGGGCAGGGGCGAGTCCTTCCTCCCGTTTGATGTCACCTTCCTGCGAGTGCCGGGCCCAGTGCAGGGCCACATCACCTGTGCACGGGCTAGCACGGGTCTCAGCCTCCGCCTGCTGCCAGGCGGGCAGAACAGCCTCTGCATTTCTAACCCTAACATGCTCAGGGATTCCACCTGAAATGCAGACCTAGATCCTCTGGACAGAGCACTCAGGTGGCAGAAGGACCCCCGGCCCCAAATCCCCCTATGCCATACCCTAAGTAGGGCAGGACCACGAGGCTGGTGATGAGGACGATGATCCGCAGCACGGAGCTGGGCGCCAGGACAAAGGTCTTCTTCAGTGTCATCAGCCACCCGGTGAGATGGGCCCTCACGGTGACTGTGGAGAGAGCGGAGGATTCGTCAGCTGTGCCCCCTGCTTCTCCCGTCTTGTCACCTCTGGCCCAGGGCAGCACGACTGAGACCTGGAGCTGGCTGGCATTTCCCGCCACCCTTCATGGTGCAGCCACTCGGTTGGCATTGTATTTCACAATGACCACACGTGTCCCTGCACCCCAACTTCCCACCCAGATCTGTGTGCGCTGCGGGAGGGCGGGGCTGCCGTCCTGAGCGCGGAGGAGGGGTGCAGGTGGACAGCCGTGGAGAACCGAATGGCGCTGCCGTGTGGGGCACAGCGAGGACCGCCCCGGATGTCTAGATTCTATCTGAAACCAGAAGGGGCTTGAGGAAGCCTAGGGCCGGGCTTGGGGGAGGGGACCTCTGCCCACGTGGACAGCACCAGCAAAGGCTCCTGGAGGGGGTACGCTCTCTCCGGGGCCACAGCTGGCTTCCAGGGTCGGTCGGTCTGGTTTATTTTACTTTCTCCTGCAGTGCTGGGCATGGAACCTGAGGCGTCACGCATGCTGGGCAAACACTCTGCCACTGAGCTGCTGTCCCAGCCCCACTGTCTTCTTGGTCTCATAGTGTCCTGCCTTCCCAAGGGGTGGGAGTGTTGTATCGACAAGGCTCATTTTGTTCTCTTGGGCACAGACTGACCCACTTAAATCTGGATAAGGGTCACAGGCGCAGGCTAATCTTGGCCCAAACCCAACAGATTGCCAAGAGCGGATGGGGCCTGGCAGCTGTCTGGAAGCCCTTGCTACAGGCAGGAAGTGGAGCTGAGGAGATTAAAGGTGACCTCCACACTCAGAGACAGCCTGGTCCCAGCTGGGGCCGTGTGGCCCCTCCTCGCTCGCACTGTGGGAAATGAACCTCGTGTGTCTTGAGCTACAGTGCAGCCTCCTCTAGGTGACCCAGTGTCTACCCAACAGAGACTACACACCATCTCGTCTTTGTCATTTCCTCCATTCCTGCCAAAGCACAGAAGGTGACACCTGTGAGGCCTGTCCCCCAGCGTGACTTGGCGTCTAGAGTGGGGGCTACTTGTCACCTCGCTTGCGGACAACACGAGGTCCACTGATGGTGGATGAGCCATCAGCCCTGGCCTGGACCAGCTCCGTGGCCCATTTCTTACCCTAATTGTGGCTTTGTAGAATCTGGCTTAGAAGCTTAATGATTTAGGTGGATTTTTTTGGCAATTAATTTGCTTTCTTTCTTGGTGCTGAGATGGAACCCAGGGCCTCGTTCATCCTGAGCACACTCTAACACTGAGCCACACCCCCACACACGCTGGCCCTGACCATTACTTTTATTTATTTATTGTTACTGGAGGCTGAAATCAGGGGCATTCTACCTCTGAGCTATACCCCCAGTCCTATTTTATTTTGAAAGAGGGTCTTGTTAAGTTGCTGAGGGTCTTGCTAAGCTGCTGAGACTGGCCTTGAACCTGAGATCCTCCTGTCTCAGCCTTCCAATCATGACTTCCTAGGCCCTTGTCCTGCCTCCCACAGCCAAACACTGTCACCAGCTTGGTTAGTTACTTCTAGAAACAGAACACAGATATGCAAGCACTTACCATATGTACATTATAACAGAGCTATACATATAGATGTGCTATACATTTGTTATAGCAATGGTCACATATGAACCAACCATCCCATAACTCGGTTTTCTCATTTAATCTAGGACTCATTTTGTATAGTATACCTCATACTACTAAATCAACCCAGTAATTTCCAAACTGGCTTGTTTTTGCCATGGACACATTCCTTTTGGTTATATGCCATCTGGCCTCAACGTTGCCCCTGGATTCTGCTTTTATCTGAGTCCTTCTCTTTCTTTGTGGATTTCCAGGTTTTAACAGTAAGCTCACTCTGTTTTCTTTTTGCTTTTTAATTTTACGTTTTAAGTTTCATACTGTAAAATTGGCTTTTTGTTGTATGGTTTTGTTGCCTATATTTGAGTAAATATCACAATAAAGATAGATATTGGCTCTACTGTCTCCCTCAAAGCTCCACATGTTACTCTTAAGTCTGCTTTCATTTCACTGTTTCTTTTCTTTTTGTGATGCTGTGCATTGGACCCAGGGGCATTCTACTTCTGAGCTATACCCCCAACTCTGAAACAGAGTCTCACTAAGTTGCTGAGGGCCTCACTAAATTGCTGCAGCTGGCCTAGAACCTGTGATCCTCCTGTCTCAGCCTCCCAAGTACTGGGATTACAGGCGTACACCACCAAGCCCAGCTTTTTTTTTTACTGTCTTTACAAAAATAAATTGTGACTGGGTATAGTGGTGCATACCTGTTATCTCAGTACTTGAGAGGCTGAGATAGGTGGATCGCAGGTTTGAGGCCAGTCTCAGCAACTTAGCAAGACCCTGTTTCAGAAAAATAAGGGGGGGCTGAAGGTGTAGCTCAGAGGTAGAATGCCCCTGGATTTAATCCTCTGCACCCCCCCACCCAAACCCTCCCCAAAAAGAAAAAAAATGTGCCTGTTTGCTTCGCCTCTCAACCTGCTGGCTGAAGTCTGCATCTTTCTAATCCACTGTGAAATTTTACATTTTCGTTGGTGACGTGGTGGCAGACATTTGCAAAGAAAGAAGAGCTCACTGGGCATGCGGGAGCGTGGGCATGCTGCTCTCTCGACCTCTTACCTGGAACTGGGAAGAAGGAGAAGATGCGCAGAGGAACAACGCAGAGTTCTGCGAAGGCGAAGTCCACTCCAATGATGTCTATCAGGATCTTCTCGGAGACGTTGGGGGTCCAAAACATCACAAAACAGAGCTGAGGGGAAGAACATGCGCAGGGTTGAGAGGCAAGGCGTCAGCCAGCGAGAAGGGTCCGTGTGACCCGGCCTGAGCAGCTCTGGAAGGTGCTGCCTGCCCCAGCAGGTGGCTGCCGCACAGACCCTTGGCTGCAGCCCTGCCTTGCTCTTACCTGCCAACAACCTGCCCCGAAGGGACCCCGCGGTGGGACAGATGTGCCACATCTGCTATGGGCCCATGAAGGAGACCAATGGGCTCTTGTCAAGGCTCAGCCAGGGAGCCACACGGCTCCGTCAGTTCTGGGTGGACAGTTTAGTAATTTAAAAAATTTTTTTTCTTTTGGCAGTGGGGATTGAACTCAGGAGCATTCTACCTCCGAGCTACACCCCCAGCCCTATTTTTTATTCTTTATTTTGAAACAGGGTCTCACTAAGTTGCGGAGGGCCTCACTAAGTAGCTGAGGCTGGCTGTGAACCTGTGATCCTCTGGTCTCAGCCTCCCAAGTACTGGAATTACAAGCATGCGCCACCATGCCCGGCCAGTAATTTAAATTTTACAGACTTAGCTGGGCATGGTGGTACATGCCTGTAATCCCAGTACTCGGGAGGCTGAGACAGGAGGATCACAGGTTCGCGGCTAGCCTCAGCTACTTAGGCCGTTTGCAACTTAGTGAGACCCTGTTTCAAAATAAAGAATACAAAATAGGGCTGGGGGTGTAGCTCAGAGGTAGAATGCCTCTGGGTTCAATCCCCAGTACCAAAAATAAAGAAGAGCAGCCTTGGCAATTTAGTGAGACTCCTAGCAACCTAATGAGACATGTTTCAAAATAAACAGAAGAAAGGAAATACTAATATTTACAGAATTGACCAGTCTGCAAACTTTCCAAGATCTACTTAAGAGAACAAGGGAATAAAGGAAGAGAAAACAACCTTAACGTTTGGAACTTTGGAAAGTGATGGGCAAGTGGAAAACAGACCCAACTGTTTCAAGGAAATGAAATCCTAAACTAGGTGTGGTGATGCACACCTGTAATCCCAGTGCGTGGGAGGCTGACAAGGGGGATGGGAGGCAGAATGCCCCGGGTTCAATCCCCAGTACCACAAAAAAGGAAGGGAGGAAGGAAGGAAGGAAGGAAGGAAGGAAGGAAGGAAGGAAGGGAGGGAGGGAGGGAGGGAGGGAGGACGGGAGGACGGAAGGAAGGAAGCTAAGCTGACAGGCAAGCGGGTTCTCTCCCCACTTCCCTGCCCCACAGATCTGGGGGTGAAGGCAGGCCCGGAGCAGGCGGGCAGGGAGTCCAGCTGTAAGCAATTCACACACAGTTCCCCCTGCACAGCTGGCAGGACCTGAACTCGGCAGGACCCAGAGTTGTGTCTCGGTAAGATAACAGAGGGTTCCTGGCATGGCTGAGGGCAGAGTTATTACTTGGAAAGTGGAGGAGCTAAGGGAAAGGGGACATATTGAATGTCCCTGCCTTCTACTCAGCTCCCAGGATACGGAGAGCCAGTTGAGTCCCCAGGCAGGAGACCCAGGGTGGTTCTGAGGAATCTGCCCAGACCAAGAAGGGGGACATAAAGTTCCTGAAAATTCAAGGTTCAAAGCAGCAACCCCACTGGCAGCCATCAGTGAGGACCATGCAGATGGTAAATATCACTCAGGGTTACAGCTTCTAAGCAGAAGCTTGTGCCCCACTTATAAAAGGGAGGGGATGCCAGGGTCCCCAGACTCTGATGAAGGTCTCTAATACCAAGAAGTCAAAACAAACAAAGGAAAGAAAAATAAAAACTTAGAGAAAACAGAGAGAACTTCCCCATTAATATTCTCAGAGAGACGGGAGAAGAAACTGCATCGATGAAACAAGAAGAGAATGGAAATGTTATAAAAAAAGACATTCAGCCGGGTGTGGGGGAGCGCGCCTGTAATCCCAGTACTTTGGAGGCTGAGACAGGAGGATCGCAGCCTCAGCAAGTTAGAACCTTGGCAACTTAGAGAGACCCTGTTTCAAAACAAAAAGTAAAATAGAGCTGGCGTGTAGCTCAGAGGTAGAACACCCTGGGTTCAATCCCCAGTACACACACACACACACACACACACACACACACACCACAGCTCACAGGACACAAGAAGTTGTTCTGGGGAGTAAGAAGACGAAAGCAGAAGTGAAAAAGTCACTAGGGAGGTCTGCAACCAAGACGGAGCCAAAGGACACAGAACGAGGAGTGCAGGAGAACAGCTTTGAAGTAAAACAAAACATGGTAAAATACTGGTCCGACATTCAGATAACGGGAATTCCAGGAGCGGGAACAGTGACCCTCCCTCTCAGAGCTGAAAGCTAGGGGCTTCAAGACAGAATGGGCCCCCAGGTGGCGGTCAGACAGGAAGAGACCAGCCGGGCCGCCGCTGAACAAGGCTGGGGCAGAGAAGACCCCCACGGTGCCAGAGTCGGCTTCTGATCAGCACGAAAGCTAGAGGGCATGGGGCAAGGAGTTTGGAGGGAAAAATGATTTCTCTCCTCAAACTCTAAACCAAACTGTCAATTCTGTTTGTTTTTGTTCTGTGGTATTGGGATGGAGCCCCGGGTCTTGTCCATGCCAGGCAAGCGCTCTACCTCTGAGCTGCACCCCCAGCCCAAGGGTATTTAAAAGAACGACATGGATATTGGTCCATCAACAGATGAATGGGTTATGAAACTGTGGTATATGCACAATGGAATTTCACTCAGCCATAAAGAAGAACAAAATTATGTCATTTGCAGGAAAATGGGTGGAACTTGAGAATATTATGCTAAGTGAGATCAGCCAGTCACAGTCAAGGGTCACATGTTTTCTCTCACATGTGGAAGCTAGAGAGAAAATAGGAAAGAAAAGGACTTCAGAAAGCAAGGTGTGATGGCACACGCCTATAATCCCAGTACCTGGGAGGCTGAGGCAGGAGGATCGCAGGGTCAAGGCCAGCCTCAGCAACTTAGTGAGGCCCTCAGCAACTTAGCAAGACCCTGTTTCAAAATAAAGAATTAAAAATAGGGCCGGGGGTGTAGCTTGGTGGTAGAATGCCCCTGGGTTCAATCTCCCCCCAAAAAAGAAAAGGGACTTCAGGTCAATGAGGAGACCAGTAGAATGGTAGAAAGGAATTGGGGAGAGAGGGAGGAAGGGATAAAAGGAGGACTGAGGAAATCGAGGAAGGAAATGGTTTGAATAATGCTAAGTCCATATATGAAGGTATTACTACCAATCTCGTTAACATGTGCAGGGAGTGGGGCAGGATCCGGAGGGAAACACACCACGTGCTGCGTGCACGTATGTTTCTATCACTCTGAACCTCACTATGATGTATAATTACAGTGCACCAATAAAAGTATATATGTATAGATAGACAGATATACATAAGAATTTTTTTTGTGTGTGGTACTGGGGATTGAACCCAGGGGCATTCTACCTCCGAGCTACACCCCCAGCCCTATTTTTTAATTCTTTATTTTGAAACAGGGTCTCACAAAGTTGCGGGGGGCTTCACTAAGTAGCTGAGGCTGGCCGCGAACCCGGATCCTCCTGTCTCAGCCTCCCAAGTACTGGGATTACAAGTGTGTGCCACCACGCCCGGCTCAGAAATTTTTACTATTCAAATCCTCAAAACATGTACCTTCCACCACACTCTTCCAAGGAGCCACTAGGGATATGCTCTGCGAAAGCAGAGGTGTGACAGGGGAAGACAGGGAAAAACACGGGATCAAACGCAAGACAGAAGCAGGGGACCCTGGGCAGGAGGCAGAGGGCGAGCCCGGGAAGGCCGCGGCATGGACCAGTGGGTCTGCACCGAGGGGCCAAGGCTCTGAGAGACAAGTCCTGGAGAAGGAGAAACAGCTAGGAAGCCTCGAGTTTCGATGCAGGACAAGGATTTACACAGAGGAAAGCGGAAACAGCTAAGAAAAATGATCAGACTACAAAGTACAGGAAAAAAATCAAGATGCTTAAGGAAGGAAGGGAATTAGGACTCAGCTATCATAATGCAGCAAAATAATTCCCCCTGTTATTACGAGTTTACCACAGTCACAATCCATCTGAAGAGGTGGGCTGGGGGTGGGGCCGCTGGCAACAATCCTCACAGAACCGACGTTTAAAATTTTGTGCTGATTTAAAAAACCCGAATTTTAAAATGTGATAATTTTGGAAAATAATGTTAAACCATGCCAGTTCCATCAAATATTTATCTCCTTTTCTAAAATGCAAGTGGTTCTCTAAAGTAAAACTGAATATGTTGTAAAGTGAATTATAGTCATATGAAAACAGAACATGACAATTCTAAAATATAACATCTTTTATGCTCTGGCTAAATTAAGTTTCATAGAATTAGGTTGGTACTATTCTATGTCATGTTGAAACATTTACAAAATACCTTGGAGGATCTATTATAAAAGTTTCTCTATACGAGCAATCGAGCTTTTTCTCTATGTTTTTGGAGTCTGGGAAGCACATGCTGCTGGTTTTCAAAGACAGCAGATGTGCTGTCATTTAATCCCACTGCTTGTCACCAGTACTCACACCCCTTTTTGACCTGAAGGGAAAAATACTCCCTTAGATCTGTCAGCGTGGAGCTCAGCAACTTTATTACTTGAGCGCCCTGGACAAGTGGCCTGTCATTTTTCCCACTGCAAAGCTGCCACCATAAAATGGTGAGATATCACTCATGGCTAGACCCTAGGCAGGGCAGGAACTTCATATAACAACACTGAGCAAAGCCGGGTGTGGGGGCGCACGCTTGTAATCCCAGTACTTGGGAGGCTGAGACAGGAGGATCTGGGTTCGCGGCCAGCCTCAGCTACTTAGTGAGGCCCTCCGCAACTTAGTGAGACCCTGTTTCAAAATAAAGAATAAAAAATAGGGCTGCGGGTGTAGCCTGCAGGTAGAATGCCCCTGGGTTCAATCCCCGGTACCGCAAAAAAAAAAAAAAAAAAAACCAACACTGAGCAGCGCGTTGTGACACATTGATTCCCCTGTCCTAATCCCTCCCCCCAAACAGATGTGTCATCGATCCTTCTGGCTTTGCTTTATCTGAGGCCCCCAGTATTCCCCCAGCTGCAGACCAGTAAACTCAGATAATGGAGCAGCACCTGTACCTGTGGACTATCTATGCCCAGACCTGTGGAGGGCGGGCCGCTCCGTGTGTCCTGAGAGTTAGAGTGAGATCTGTGGAGGGCGGGCCGCTCCGTGTGTCCTGAGGGTCAGAAAGAGAAGCCA
Organism: Glis glis; assembly: GCA_004027185.1. Taxonomy (NCBI): domain Eukaryota; kingdom Metazoa; phylum Chordata; class Mammalia; order Rodentia; family Gliridae; genus Glis; species Glis glis. Next base: position 1,124 of record PVJS01008188.1, on the reverse strand, counting down.
TATTCTGTTGGAAACTGAAGCTCCAGGAGAGTCATTAACATGCCTTATTTTGTAACCAACAATCAACTGAATGTGAGATAACGCTTCAAACATATGTTGTGATCTCTCTGAGCTTTGCAAAATCACCATGAAGTGCCTTATAAATTACAACAAACCAGGGAGAGAGGAGGGTGTTAACTGCACATCAGAGAGAGGATATGCCGGCTGCTTCTGCAGCAGACAGCCAGGTAATTCCTCCCTCCGGTCTCTTCACACGCACAGTGTTCAGCGAGAGGCTGTTTCCTGTCTGGCAGGAAAGAACCAGCTGTCCTCTGGAGGCGCCCGTGTCACCAGACACACTTATGTCACTGTCAACTCACCTGGGCAGGTGACTGAAGACCTGGCACCTTGAACATGACCACAATGTGAAGGTCTGAGGGACATTTTTTTGTGTGTGTGGTACTGGGGATTGAACTCAGGGGCTTTCTACCTTCGAGCTACACCCCCAGCCCTTTTTATTTTATTGTTTGGAAACAGGGTCTCACTAAGTTGCTGAGGCTGGTTTTGAATCTACAATCCTCCTGTCTCAGCCTCCCAAGTACTGGGATTACAAGTGTGTGCTCCCACACCTGGCTCTCTCTGAGGGACCTTTAATAGCGTCTCTGTGGGGTGGCTGTGCCATGTCCCTTTTCTGAAGTTCCACAGTATGACTCGGCACGACTGAGTCACTCTGCTTTCTGTCTGCTATCTCCCTATGCTGACATACCCTACCTGCTTCTCAGCAAGGTCACATGCCACAGAGGTGCTTCTGCAAAGCCGGGCGTGGTGGTGCACACTTGTAATCCCAGTACTTAGGAGGCTGAGACCGGAGGATCCGAGTTCATGGTCAGTCTCAGCTACTTAGTGAGGCCCTTCGCAACTTAGTGAGACCCTGTTTCAAAATAAAGAATAAAAAATAGGGCTGGGGAGCCGGGCGTGGTGGCGCAGGCTTGTAATCCCAGTACTTTGGGAGGCGGAGACCGGAGGATCCGGGTTTGCGGCCAAACCCGGATCTCTCTCTCTCTCTCTCTCTCTACCTAGTGAGGCCCTCTGCAACTTCGTGAGACCTGGTTTCAAAAATAAAGCATAAAAAAATAGGGCCGGGG
>PVJS01008187.1:37474-54078 GCA_004027185.1 Glis glis | reverse complement strand
CTCTCTCTCCCTCTCTCTCTCCCTCTCTCCCTCTCTCCCTCTCTCTCTCTCTCCCTCTCTCCTCCCTCTGGGGTTGCTGTAGCAGGAAGCATGCGCTGAATGCCAGCCACTTGATATTGGGCTCTCCAGCCTCTAGAGCTATGAGAGAGAAATTTACCTTCTTTATAAGTTACCCAGTCTCTGGTCTTCTGTTACAATAGCACAAAACAGACCAAGACCACTGTCCTGCCTCATGGATAAGGCTCCCATCTGTGTGAGGGGAGAGAGCGGAGACTCCATGACTGGGCAGGCCCTCTGCCCTGGTTCGAGTCTCTGAAGGCTCCAGGCTCCAGCCAGGTTCTCCTCCCCCGTAAAGGCCTGCGGTCCTTCAGAGGAGCCAGAGAAAAGGACGCTTTTCCCACGTCCAACTGTCGTCCGGGATCCTAGTGGGCCATTCTGCTTTGTCCAAAGCTCAGCCTTCCCGCCTTTCTTCATGCTGGGAGAGCTCCGCAGTGCAAGGCATCAGATGAACCAGCCCGTCCTGTCTGTGATCTTGGGCTGCCACAGCCACCTTGCGGGGAGGGAAGCTGGAAGCTGGTACTCGCTCACACCAGGTGGCCAGACAGTGCCTCTCCTCCTCTTCAGGAGTTCACGCCAGCTTCCCTGAGACCTTGCAAAAGCTAACTGGGAAACCAGGCATGGTGGTGAGTGCCTGTAATCCCAATCCTTGTGAGGCTGAGACAGGAGGATCACAGGTTCAAGGCCAGCCTCAGCAACTTAGTGAGACCCTCAGCAACTTAGCCAGACCCTGCTTCAAAATAAAAATAGTATTTTAAAGGGGTTAAAAGTGTAGCTTGGAGGTAGAATACCCCTGGGTTCAAACCCCAGTACCAAAAAAATAAAAATTAAAAATTGTTTTCAGACTTCCCTTTGTCTGGTTCCAGCCTAGCTTTTAAAACCTCCAGTCCCGTGCTCCTCCATAGGCCAGCCCCACGAGCACACACACACGGGTGCACACGCGTGTACATACCGTGCTCGGGCCACACCGTCCACTCACGCATCTATCTACAGAGCGCCAGTGTTTGTACTCGGGATCCCACACGGGTACCCGGTCTGCTTCTTAGCCATGCACGGGCAGATTTCTGTGCTTCCCTCTCTCGGGGGTGTCTCACTCCCTCAGCCCCAGCACAGTCCTATCTAACCTCCCTCATGCAGCACCTCTCCATGACACCTGCCTCCCGGGCGAGCGAGTGCACTGGTGTCACTTACCGCCTCCACTTAGAAATGACAGGCCCTAAGCCGGGCGTGGTGGCCACGCTTGTAATCCCAGTACTTGGGAGGCTGAGACAGGAGGATCGCAGGCTCGCTGCCAGCCTCAGCTACTTAGTGAGGCCCTCTGCAACTTAGTGAGACCCTGTTTCAAAATAAAGGATAAAAAAATAGAGCTGGGGGTGTAGCCTGGAGGTAGAATGTCCCTGGGTTCAATCCCCAGTACTGCAAAAAAAAAAAAAAAAAAAAAAAAAACGGGAGAGAGAGAAAAAAAAAGAAAAAGAGATGACAGGTCCCACTGTGGGAGCGCACGCTGCTGACGTGCGCCCTGAGGCTGGCACAGGGGCCCTGCGAGTTTGCTGACTGAGCGAAGGGGCACTGTCCAGGCTGCCCTGTCTCCCCCAGGAAGTCCTGGCCCCAGAGCCACCGAGCCGTGCATGGCCACAGGTAACCCTCTGGGTGTCCATCATGCCCCAGTTGCAGCCGGGTGGTGTCCCCCAGAAAGCAGGAGTTGCTTTGTCCCCCATGGCTGCCGCTGAAGCTAGCAGCTCAACTGTTAGGTAACTAGGGAAACCTGCTTCCCCTCCCAGCATCCCTCCCACTTGGTGTGAGAAACAGAGAAATAGCCAGAGTGGCGGGGGGAGGGGGGACTGGCCCCAGGAGGCGCCTGCAAAGCTGCCCCTGGCCCTCCCCAGCCTGCTTCTCCAGGGGACCAGGCCATGGCGGGGCAGAGGTCACTCCAGGGAGGTGACTGGACATCTCTGGGGTGATGGACAGAGAATCAAAGCACAGGCGTTCTCCCTTCTAGACGGGGGCTTTCTTACATTTTCCCTTCTCCCTTCCTGGAAGCGACATTTGCAGTTCAGAGATTTCTGCAAAAATGTAACACGCAACCCTAGGAACAAGTCCATTTCTTAGAGGATTCTAGCTGGGCTTAGAGTTTTTTTTTCCCTTCCTCCTCCAGTTTAAAGAACTAAGTATTTGGGAAATTACCTCACAGAGTCAGGCCACCAACACCAATGAGAGCCATCTGTCGAGATAAAACAGTCAGGAGTCTCTGTGCCACGGCGGGCAGGATGTGTAGCTCATTCAGGCTCAGAGGAGGTACTTTATTCCCCAGTTTCTTTTTTTTTTTCCTCCAACACAGAAGAAGTCTCAGTCAGCGCGTAGGAAACAGGAAGGAACGCGTTGTTTTAAATAGCAGACGGCAGAGAATTGACCCATTATGGGCCTCGAGCCATTCAGCCAGTGACGGCAGAAGGAAGCCCGCGCCCCCGCGGTCCCAGGCTGCGGGTCAAGGGGCACGGCCGGGAGAACCCAGTGCAGGCCCTTCGAGGGGAGCTGGTGGAGCCCAGTGTGTTTATCTTACTAGAAACTTTACCACTCTGCTGTCTTTAAAAATAAAATAAAATAAAAGACAAAGGCAGCAGCTCCGGTAAAAACCTACAAGAATACCTGGAAGTCGGCAGCGTCCTGTGCGTCGTCCTAGCGCGGGCACAGACGGGCTTCCAGCCGGCTTATCTTGGCAATGGGCTATTTTCACTTTTCTGGGGTCTAGAACAGTTGGCCCAGGGGTGGCATCTGCTGGGACAGGAGCCCCACACTAAGGCAGGAGCAGGAAGTCCCCCTCCCCGGGCTGTTTGGCCCAGGAGCCCAGGGGTTCATCTGTCTCAAATCCATCATCCAGACAGCCCAGCACACAAATGAGCCCTGCCCCGCGCTGTCCTGCCCTCGGGCTTCACTTTCTTTAAAGCTCTCACAATTTAAATTTCTTTAAATTGTGTCTGATGTGCAGATTGGGACCCACGTGCCACCATGGACCTGGGTAGACACAAGAGGACTAAGTGCTCATGTACCCCGCTGACATCACCCTCAAAGTCCTGTGTCTTCTTTGTCCAGGCAGACCCAGGGCTGCCTAGTTCCCCGCAAGGGAGACTGGGGGCCTTGAAACAGCCGCCTGGCTCCTTCCTCGCCTCTCCTGCACACGTTCCGGCCCCACCTGGCTGTCCCTGCACAATCGCACACCTGCGGAGCCCCCAGGAAGGGGTCTGAGCATCGCACCCCCACCCCCGCACCCAGAGAATGTCTTCTGTAGCTCGTAGAGCCATGTGGGGTGGCATTTTGACCTAACGTTGAGGTGACTCCTGTCACCAAGAGGAGCGACAAGAGGAGCATTCCAGGACTCCAGGTGTTAGTGTAACCCTGGGCGTTCATGGCAGCTGTGTGTGGAGCGTCTTCAGGGGGAAACGGTGACCTGCCACTGGCCCTCTCCAGGTTTCTGAACGGGCTCCAGAGGTGACGCTGGAGACCGTGGGTGGGGACAGCCTTCCACCTCTTCGTCTCCTCAAAGCCACTTCGTATGCCTACAGGTGTCAGTATAGGCCAAAGAACGGGTCTCGTCCACGTGGACAGTTAGGGGACCCATATATAGAATTTAGTATCTGGTTTCGGTTTTGTTTGGTACTGGGGACTGAACCCAGGGGCATTCTGCCTCTGAACTATACCCCTAGCCCTTTTTATTTATTTATTTATTTACTTATTTATTTACTTATTTATTTATTGTACTGGGGATTGAACCCAGGGGCATTCTAATTCTGAGCTACACCCCAGCCCAAATTTATTTTTTATTTTGAAACAGGGTCTCACTAAGTTGCTGAGGGCCTCGCTAAACTGCTGAGGCTGGCCAGGAACCTGTGATCCTCCAGTCTCAGCCCCCCAAGTACTGGGATTATAGGTGTGTGCCACCATTTATTTTTTATTTTGAAACAGGGTCTCACCAAGTTGCTGAGGGTCTCTCTTAGTTGCTGAGCATCTCTCTAAGTTGCTGAGGCCGGCCTGGAACCTGGGACCCTCCTGTCTCAGCCTCCCAAGCACTGGGATTACAGGCGTGGGCCACCACGCCCTGCTATACTTCTATCTGAATCTGGACACTGTTGAGAAGGGGAAGAAGAGTGGTGTTATTAATTATGCCAGAACAACAGGTGTGGATGGTGACTGTCCCCGGCAAACTGGGACAAATGGTGACGTGAATGAGCTGCAAGCTTGTGAGGTTGCAGTGTAGGGTGTTCATTCGGTGTATTTATAACACAATGCCCAGTGACCCGAGGTCCCACAGGGTAGGTAGCAAGGGTGGAGGAGAGCCAGGAAGGTGGCTGTCAGCGGCCGCACCTGTCTGAAGGCCGCGGGGGTGGAGTGGAGGGGAGAGAGGGGTCAGCCCGTCCTAGGAAAAGCTGGCTCAGATGCAGACCTGGGGATTGAAAAATATTCCTCCAGGTAGCAGGGATTCAAGAAGTTAAGAATATAACTGTGGGCTCATTTGAAACAAACAAAAACAATGAGAACGCTACTGAAACTTTAAAAAATTTTTTCAGTTAAACTCAAAGGAAACACCATAACCTCAGATATTTTTATTATTTAAAAAAAGAAAGAACATCAACTAAAAAGAGCAGAAAAATATAAAAGTTAGTGGAATAAATGAATTAAATGATGAGTTTAATCTATGCATAGATCTTTGCATAGATTCTTTGCATAGATCCTCCTGTCTCAGCCTCCCAAGTACTGGGATTATAAGCGTGTGCCACCACGCCCGGCGTGAGACTCTATTTCAAAATAAAAATTAAAAAGGGTTAGGGGTGTAGCTTGAAGGTGTAGCTTGAGCATCTCTCTAAGTTGCTGAACCTGGGACCTGGAACCTAGGACCCTCCTGTCTCAGCCTCCTAAGCACTGGGATTACAGGCGTCTGGTGACTGTCCCAGCAAGCTGGGACAAATGGTAACGTGAATGAGATGCAAGCTTGTGAGGTCGCAGTGTAGGGCTATGCAAAGAAGCAAAATAGGTAACCATCTATTAAAAGAAGCAAAATTGGTAACCATCTGGCAAATATAATCAAGAAAACAGACTTTAACACAAAAAAGTAAACTGTTTTGTTTTGTTTTAGTTTTTGTTTTGGCTTTGTGGTCCTGGGGATTGAACCCAGGGGCATTCTACCTTCAAGCTATATCCCTAACCCTTTTTAATTTTTATTTTGAAATAGAGTCTCACGCCGGGCATGGCAGCACATGCTTATAATCCCAGTACTTGGGAGGCTGAGACAGGAGGATCGCAGGTTTGAGACCAGCCTCAGCCAGTAGTGAGACTCTCATCAACCTAGTGAGACCCTATTTCCAAATAAAAATAAAATAGGGCTGGGGCTGTAGCTCAGAGGTAGAATGCCCCTGGGTTCAAACTCCAGTACAAAAAAAAAAAAAATTATGTGCACCATACAAAGATCAATAAACAGCAGGAGCGAGCTGGTCCCCAGACTCATAAACTGAGATTCCTCAGAGCCACCATGTAAGTACCTCTCGTTGATTAAGCAGCAAGGATCGGAAAGAGTCCTGCAGCCTCATAGCTGCCCCATCATTGCATATGTCACCCTTGTGTTCTAGAACCTTCCATGGCTCCTCATGGTCTACAGAGTCAACCCCAAATGGCTTCGTGTGGCCTTCCAGACCCTGCCTATCTGTTCCAGAATCCACCTGTCCATCCACCGGGCTATGCTTTTTTGTGTGTGTATGTGTGTGTGTGTGTGTGTGTGAGAGAGAGAGAGAGAGACTGGGGATTGAACCCAGCATACTCTATCACTGAGCTACACCCCCAGCCCTCATTAATTAGTTATTCATTCATTTGTTTATTTATTTATTTATTCATTTATTTTGAAACAGGATCTCACTAAGTTGCCCAGGTGGGCTTCGAACTTGTGATCCTTCTGTCTCAGCCTCCCAAGGACTGGGGTGACAGGTGTGCGCCACCGCATCCGGCTCCACCTGGCTATTCTTCCTTCACCGGGTAAAGTGGCGAGGAGTGCGGGGAAGGGAAGAGGCAGAATTTTCTCCAGGTAGAGGGCACAGCATGTGCAAAGGCGTTGAGCAGTTAGAAAAGAGCTGAGCAGGGCGCAGTGGGGTTTGGGAAGGATCCGAGCCAGGGAGAACTTGGGGACTGTCCTCATGAGAAATGATACAGAGATTCCCCGCCCAGCTGCCGAGAGAGAGTTGCAGGGATATGAGGAAGCTAAAACACCAATGTGGCCAGACTTCATGCACGCACCCCTCCCCAAGCTCCCCGAAAGTCACCTCTGGCAATTACCATGCCTTTATAATATCATTCGAGCCCGGCGTGGTGGTGCACGCTTGTAATCCCAGTACTTGGGAGGTGGAGACAGGAGGATCGCAGGTTTGAAGCCAGCCTCAGCAACTTAGTGAGGCCCTGTTTCCAATAAAAGTAAGTAAAATAGGTCTGGGGGTGTAGTTTGGAGGTAGAAGGCCCCTGGGTTCCATCTCTCCAGTACCACACACACATTAATAATAATAATAATAGTAATAATAATAACAATAATATCATTTGCATTGCTTTTTTCACATTGTGTGTGTGTGTGTGTGTGTGTGTGTGTGTGTGTGTGTGTGTTGGAAAGCCCACTAAATGCACTTCCTCATCAGAATTCCTCTGCCCACTGCAGTCTATCTTGATGGTCGACTAAGATGAGTGTCATATTTTTCAGGGAAATTAGTTCCCTTGTCTCAGCCACAGTTTGCAGAAGCCTAAAAAAGAGTAAGCAGAGCCGGGCATGGTAGCACACTCCTGTAATCCCAGTACTTGGGAGGCTGAGACAGGAGAATCAAAGGTTCGAGACCTCCTCAGCAACTTAGTGAGACTCTCAGCAACCTACCAAGACCCTGTTTCAAAACAAAAAATAAAAAGGATTGAGGGTGTAGCTCAGAGGTAGAATGCCCCTGGATTCAATCCCCAGCACCCACCTCAAAAAAAAAAAAAAAGAAGAAGAAGAGGAGTAAGTAGACCCCCCTTTCCAAAAGCCTTGGGGCTACGGCAGGACTTTTAACTGTTGGGCAGACCTTGGCCAGACCACTGCAGTGGTTTATGCACCGTGCTTCTGTCCTCACGGAGGTGGAAGACTGGTTCCTCCTCCTCCGACATTAGTAACTTTGGTATGTAGAAAACAATGAAAGGCTGGGTACTGTGCTGAACAGTGTCCATCTGTCCAGCTTTGCTCTCCATTCTCTGGATGACACACAAGGAGAGTGACTTGTTCAGACTATATCAAGATGTCCCCAGCAGGCATGGTGGTGCACGCCTGTAATCGCAGTACCTGAGAGGCTGAGACAGGAGGATCACAGGTTTGAGGCCAGCCTCAGCAACTTAGCGAGACCCTGTTTCAAAATAAAAAAGGGCTGGAGGTGTCGCTCAGAGGTAGAATGCCTAAAACAAACCAAAAAAGGGGGGGATTCCCTTGTCCTGCGCTTCCTATTGGTTATATTGGTGGGCAACTAAAGGGTAGAAAAAATTACTCTGGGTATTTATTTACCCCAACGAGCTGCGGATTAGCAGCAACCGCATTTCTCTTCCCGAGCCCACAGACCCTCTTCCATGAGCTTCTTCCTACAGCTGCAGCTCTCTCTCCAGTCTCAGGTCAGGTAACCACTACGTAAGATCTTCCCAGCCCAAGGCTGCTAGACTGCACCCTACTGATTTCTGACCCAGGGGTGCTATGCTGTGCCCTGCTGATTTCCCCTAAGCCTGCTCACAGTGTTGTAAACACCTCTTTGTTAAACCCTCTTTAATTACCCTACTTCAGCACTCCATCCCTTTCCCAATGGGACCCTGACAAATAAAATAATTGGCGCCAGGAGTGGCCCCGAGGAAATGAACCCTCAAATGACGTTCTAGGATTGGACCGCTCACATATTTGAGAAGTACCAGGATAATCCCCACGCCAGAGGGACACAGAATGCACATCATCTACAAAATAGAGCGGCATCGTGGCGATCAGATTCTCACCAGAAGTGGCACGGGAAGGCAAGGTACTAGAAGAGCAAGCGGCTCGGTTACACCGGCCACAGCCAAAGACGTGTGATGGGGTTTTGACGACCCTAAAAGCAATATACAAAGAAGGGTCAAACTGAGGCTGTGAATACCCAACCAGAACTGCTGCTCAATTCAGGGAGTTCCTTGGCTCCTGAGGGGCAGACATGACTAAAGGTCAAGGCCAGAAACTGGTTATAAAGGTGACAGATACGCATTCAATTTTCAACCCACCAGATTTTGTATGCTTTCTACTGGTTGCAAAAGGGGTCCCTGATTCACAGGTCGGGACAGGTTGGGACAGGTTGGGGTGTGTAAGCAGACAGACATGAGGCTGCCAGGTCAGCTCAGGATCCTCTTCTACATCCCTTGTTGTCTCCGGGCCCATGATGACAGTCGTATGTCAGTATAGCCCAGATGGAGAAGGATAAATATTGGCCCAGGAGAAAACAACTTGTACATCAAAAGACTTGCTGGGAAATCAGCAGGCGTCTGCAGCGATGAAATATAAAACTTGATCAGGGAGAATTTAAGGATACAGGTGGGTTCTCTCAAGATTCAGGAATTACTGTCCCGGCTTGAGCACCCAGGAGTGGCATTCGTAGCTATCTATGTTGGCTAATGAAAGAAAGCTCACCAGTGGCTGTCAGTGAATGAGGATTCTGCTCAAATCCCAGAGAAAAGGGAACTAACTGAAGGCTTAGAAGTCAGGAGTGTTGGAGGGTCTATACTGCCTGCTGAGCCACACCTTAACCATGCTGGAGTATACGACCTTGGTGCATGCCTGTAATCCCAGTACTCGGGAGGCTGAGACAGGAGGATCGCAGGTTCGAGGACAGCCTCAGCAAGTAGTGAGACTCTCATCAACCTAGCAAGACCCTGTTTCCAAATAAGAAATAAAATTGGGCTGGGACTATAGCTCGAAGGTAGAATGCCTCTGGGTTCAATCCCCAGTACCACAAAAATAAATAAATAAATAAATAAATAAATAAATAAATAAATAAACATAAAAATAAAACAGGGCTGGGATGCAGCTCAGAGGTAAGATTCCCCTGGGTTTAATCCCCAGTACCACATACACACAAAAAAGTAAGAATTTCATTAGCGAGATGTTCACAGGCATCCCACGAAACCTCTTCCTGCCTGTTTTCTGTAAACAGGAACTGGCAGTGGGAGAGGCTGCTAGGGAGTTAGGCTCCCTGGTTTTAATGGCAAAAAATGGGATCCTAGAGCAGCCGAGGCCAGGTGTCTCAGCCGCTTGATGGACATGATGCGCGCAGCTGCCCTAACAGGCTGCAGGCTGGGTGGTAATGGGGCGTTTTGGCCTGTAGGATCTAGGGCACTGGCACAGCACGAGGCCCCCAGGACTGCAGGAAACATGCAGATCACCAAGTTGCCTCTTGAGATGCAGAAGCAGAAAAAAATCTGGGTCTGGTGAGCAAAATCCCGGCAGCGAATCAGAACTTGGTGCTCAGAGCCGAGACGCAGAGGCCCCAGACTCCTTGCCTGTGTGGGGCAGGAGGGGACTGTCCTGGAGCAGCCCTCTGCTGCTGTGGTCCCCAAGTCAGAAGGAGCTCACGGAGATCAAGTGACGGATGGCATCATGGCCCACGTCTTTCCTAGTGTGGGCTCAACAGAACTGAGTCTGTTGAACTCTGTCCCGCAGTTACCTCCCCAGCCCCCGAGTCTAGGTGAATAATAGACATATTACCAACCAGCAGAATCTCACGACATGACAGCCTAGCTAGAGCCGTCCCTTCCCAGTGCCAAGACCGTGAACCCCACGAGCTGCATGGCCCTGGGGTAGCTACGGAGGCTAGTGCAGCCCCCGGGTACTTAAAGATGCAGGGGCGGTGGCTCCCGCCACTTTGACATCGAACTCATATGACTGGCTGAAGCAGAAGCCAGATGCAGTCTAGAGAACGGCTACGATGACACAGAATTCAGTCACGTGGTCACGCCGATTGCAAGCACAGCTCTGGAGGGTGTCAAAATCAAAAGCCCCCTGGACCTGGTACACAGCTATCGTCCTAGAACATGAGTTTTCCCCTTCTTCTAAGCAGCAAAGCTAGTTGACTTCAATGGCAAGGACGACAGCGCGCATTCTCCTGAGGCTTCCCACGGCGCCCTGCTCTCTGTCGTAGTACAGTCCACGGGGACTCCGGGGACTCCGCCATCTGCGGGGCTTACGGAACCCCACTGTCTTTCGCTGGTGACACGGTGCCACCTAGAACTGCTGAGCAGGAAGTAGCAGATGTTTTACTGCCTCGGTAAGACACACGCATCTCGGGCTAGGAGGTCAGTCCATGAAGGTTCGGGGTCTTTCCATATTGTGAAGTTTCTAGGAACTCAGGGATCAACAGAGGTCAGAAATGAATGACAAAGTACTGCATTTTACACTTCCACCTCTCAGCTACACCCCAGCCCCCACCTTTATTTTTATTTTGAAACAGGGTCTCACCAAGTTGCTGAGGCTGACCTCAATCTCACGATCCTCCTGTCTCAGCCTCTCAAGTACTGGGATTTATAGGTACGCACCACCGCGCCCAGCTGTGTTGTTTCTTCTTAAGGATGTTGGCTTCGGATTCCTGCAACCTTGGGCTCAGCGAGTCTGGAGCTCTTGGTGCACAAAGGAAGAACGAGGAACATGGCCAAGGTTCTGTTAAAGGAGAGCTAAGACCGCCTTCCCACCACCTCAGGCCTCTTGTTCTAGCAATCCAACCCACAGAAAGGGCATCTAGTCTCATCATCAAGAAAAAATAGGACACAGCTACAGAGGGCAGGACCTTGTGCAGGATGCAGGAATCCACAGGCCGCCACTGAGTGCTCTCATACTTAGATTACTGTGAAAAATCGAGGTGACCCAATAAAGACAAGACCACCAGGGATGCTGGTTATGAAGAAACAAGGGGGAAGAACCCCGATGCATTGCACTGCGGCGAAGACTAAGGGAAGAGGGAATGGGTGGTTAAAAAAAAGAAAGCCCCGGAAATCAGCTTGGGCATCATGAGCAGGTAGAGAAAGTGGAGACTGTAGCTGGGCATGGTGGTGCACGCCTGTAAATCCCAGTGCTTGGGAGGCTAAAACAGAAGGTTCACAGGTTTGAGGCCAGCCTTAACAACTTAGCAAGATCCTCAGCAACTTAGCAAGATCTTGTTTCAAAATAGAAAGTATAAATGGCTGGGGTGTCGCTCAGAGGTAGAATGCTCCTGGGTTAAATCTCCAGTACAAAAAAAAAAAAAGAAAGAGAGAGAGAGAGAGAGAGAGAGAAAGGAGAATGAGAGATTGTAGCAAACAGCTCAAGTGTCTTGATTCTCTTTCCTTATTTTTATCCCAAAACTTTGAGTGAAGAACATCACAGCTAGCATTGCAGATCTCGGATGACAGTATGGTGTCAGCAAACTAACTGTAACTAATGGGACTTTCTGTGTTGGGGACACACTTGTTCATCTCAACTAGGTGGATGGAGAGGGGCAAAAGGTATGAGCTGCCGGGCGTGGTGGCACACGCTTGTAATCCCAGTACTTAGGAGGCTGAGACGGGAGGATCACAGGTTCGTAGCCAGCCTCAGTTACTTAGTGAGGCCCTCCGCAACTTAGTGAGACCTTGTTTCAAAATAAAGAATAATAAATAGGGCTGGGGGTGTAGCTCGGAGGTAGAATGTCCCTGGGTTCCATTCCCTGTACCGCAAAAAAAAAAAAAAAAAAAAAAAAAAAGGATGAGCTGGTCTCTTTTCTCAACTCTGTGTCCTGCACCCCAAAGACTGACCTCTACACATGACACCAAGGTACTCCTTTGTCTTGAGTTTGGCCAGTGAGAGGCTCTGGCAGGGGACATAGACAGGAGGACGCTGAGGTCTTGCGACCAGCTCCTCCCAGCAGACTGAAGGTCTGTGGCACGGCCCTCTATCAAAGATGACCCAGCACTTGCTCCCGGGTTCTGGTACCCGCTCCCTCCCCTGCTGCTTCTCTTCAGGTGTGGGGGTGATCAGAGCCCCTACTCCCATAGAGCATCCCAAACTAATGCGGGTGGGGACCCACCTGTGCTCTTGGAAACAGTCCCCTTGGCGACTCTTCTCAGCCACTCCCCTTCGAATGGCCCATCGCGAGCTCTCTGCGGTCCCCAGGCCTACCCGGCTGGCTCTGCAGCGGGTCTCTTCTCTTGGGTCCCCACCAGTTCTTAGTGGACCCGATTCACCTACCCATGTCCTGTGCAGAGGTCTTCAGCCCCGCACATATGCAGATTTCTTTCCGCTCGCCTTCTGAAGAGAGAAGCAGGACTTGTTCAACAAGGGTCTCTGGTTGAACTGGCTCTGACAGTGGCTGGCTTGCTGGGCCAGGTGCGTGTGGTCTCCGTCATCGAAACACTTAGGAAGAGCGCTCCCACGGTGGGCGATGGCGGGCTAACAGTGAGGTCCAGGCACGGGTGTCAGGTGACGCCTTGGTCCTTCAGGGCAGCTGAGCAGGGCCTGGATGGCCAGGCCTCGCTGGAGGACAGCCAGGAGCGGGGTCGAACGCACGCACACTGTGAGCCGCATCCCGCACCTGTTGCCTGGACCCAGCGGCCAGCTCGAGCCTGCAGCTGCTGTCACAGACCAGGAGCCACAGGCGCGGGAGGACTCTGTGTCCCATGAGCCCAGAGACGGCCCCGGGGGAGGGCGGGCGCTCCGGGCAGCGGGCACAGCTCTCTCTCTCTCCTGTTTTCAAATATATTGACTATTTCTGTGGTGACTCGGGCCGGTGGCCCTACTGAAGGGTGTCCAGGACAGCTAGCCGAGCGCTGCTCCAACGGCGCGTGCTCGCCCTGACGTTAGGACCTCTGCATGCTGAAACGACTGCGGGGCAATAAATCAGTTGGATTTAAAATTCTATTCATGCCCTACACACGCACAAAAGAAAATCACCATTGTATCGCACAAAGGAAGGAAAGAGCTATTGGGTTCCTTAAATATCAAAACATGACAAGCGTCTATGCTAAACATATTCACATATACACGTCACATATAATGTCTATCTACACATAAATAAATAAACATGAATTTTGTGTGTGTGGGGATTGGATCCAGGGGTATTCTACCTCTAAGCCACACCCCCAGTCCTGTTTTATTTTTTATTTTGAAACAAGATCTTATTACGTTACCAGGCGCTGACCTCAAGCTTGCATCTCTCCTGTCTCAACCTCCAGGTACTGGGACTCTAGGCATGAGCCACCGTGCCCCGAAAATATAAATAATTTGAACCATTGTAAAACCCTGTCCTACGATTTGCACCTACGACTACGGAAATACCCTCTCTTTATCCCAGTGCGCCATACCGGGGCTGGGATCACAGTCCCGGGCACCATGCTGTAGAAAAGGCTGTTCTCTGAGTTGGGGACACGTTTCATTTCCCCGCCTTGGTCATGGGCCAGGCGTACAGCACGCGAGCACAGCGCAGCCAAGGGTCAGACACAGAACCGAGCACCGGGAGGAGAGCCTTCCCGACACCACCCAACTCCAACCACCCCAACAGCCGACACGGCGCCCGAGGGCCAGGTCCCCCGACGCACAGCACTAACCGTGAGGGAGCAGGTGCTGCCGAGAAGTAACAGGAACAAAATAACCAGGAAATGGTTCAAGTAAAATTCTGACTCACCCATCTGGCATGTCAGGTCCCAGACACTGTCACATAGCCACAGTCACCACGGTCAGGTCTGGGGTTGAAATGGCGTGGTCCTGCCGGGGTACGGTGGTGTACACCTGTGGTCCCAGCGACTGGGGAGGCTGAGGCAGGAGGATGCCAAGCTCAAGGCTAGCCTGGACAACTTAGCAAGACTCTATCTCAAAGTAAAAATCGTTAAAGGGCAAGGGACGTAGCTCAGTGGTACAGTGGCCCTCGGTTCCATACTCAGTACCACAAAAAATAAATTAACAAACAAAAACAAAAATCTTGGTTCTCAGGCCCCTAGATCCTTCCACACCTGCTAAGAAAGAGGGCTTTCTGCCCTTCTTCATGAAGAGTGAAGGTGGGTGGCGGAGTGAATGGCCCAGACGCAGAGTAAAACACGCCATGATTGCGTTTTCTGCTGTGTGCCTGGTACCCGAGGTTGAGCCCAGGGCCGTTCTACCTCTGAGCTATACCCCAGCCCTATTTCATTTTATTTATAATTATTGATTGATTGATTGTGGTACTGGGGGTTGAACCCAGGGGCACTCTACCTCTGAACTACACCCCCCCCATCCAATTTTATTTCTTATTTGGAAACCAGGGGAAAGCTCACCACGTGCTGTGTGCATGTGTGTCACTATCACTCTGAACTACATTATGATGTGAGATTATAATGAACCATTAAAAGAATAAAAATTAATAAAATAATAATAATAATAATAATGGAAGAGGGTCTTGCTAAGTTGCTGAGGGCCTCACTAAATTGATGTGGCTGGTCTCAAACCTGTCTCAGCCTCCCAAGTACTGTGATTACAAGCGTGTGCCACCATGACCAGCTTCTTTTTATTTTTATTTATTTATTTATTTATTTATTTATTTATTTATTTATTTATTTTTGCGGTACCGGGGATTTAACGCAGGGGCGTTCTACCTCCGCGCTACACCCCCAGCCCTATTTTTTATACTTTATTTTGAAACCGGGTCTCACGAAGTTGTGGAGGGCCTCACTAAGGAGAAAAAGAGACAGAGAGAGAGAGAGAGAGAGAGAGAGAGAGAGAGACAGGGAGAGAGCAAGAGAGAGGTGAGGCTGGCCGTGAACCCGAATCCTCCGGTCTCCGCCTCCCAAAGTACTGAGATTACAAGCGTGTGCCACCACGCCCAGCTTCTTTTTATTTTGAAACAAGGTCTTCCTAAGTTGCTGAGGGCCTCACCAAGTTGCTAAGGCTGGCTTTAAACCTGCAATCCTCCTGTCTCAGCCTTCCAAATTCTGGGATTACAGGTGTGCGCCACCATGCCCCACTGCGATTGCATTTTTACCAAGAATAAAAACAGGCAAAATTAATCTATGTTATTAGCAGCCAGGATGGGGCTAGCCCAGGTGGGGTGGGACAAAACGGCAAAGGAACCCAGAGGCGCTTCTGGATTCTTGCTAATGTAATATTGCTTACACAGGCATTTTCTGTTTGTGAAAATTTATTGAGTTGTATACTTATGATATGGACATTTTTGTGTGTTTATTATGCTCCAGTGAGAAAGTTTTCGATGAAATGGCAGAAAGCACATACTAACCCTGAGACCTG
The DNA here is from genome assembly GCA_004027185.1 of Glis glis. NCBI lineage: Eukaryota > Metazoa > Chordata > Mammalia > Rodentia > Gliridae > Glis > Glis glis. The sequence goes on along the minus strand of PVJS01008187.1, from coordinate 38,750 downwards.
ATAGCCAGGCACCGGTGTAGAGAAGAGAAACCAAAGACAAAAATCCAGGGACTGCCGCTGACCACGGGCTGAATATGAAATAACCAATTAGTGTTCTCAGAGGCAGAGAAAGCAAGCTGGGGCGAAAACTGGGTGATACAAAAGAATACTTAGTGACTCACAGACACTGAAATGTAATCCTTCTATGATATGATAGTGACTCAAGCTCTGGTTAGAAAACAGGAATAGTTTTGATTAACACTCTTCATAAAGGACACTGAACATCAGAAGGGATTCAGAGAAGAGCAATCGAGATGATTAAAGAGATGGGAAGCGGGCGTGGTGGCCCACTCCTGTAGTCCTAGCACTTGGGAGGCTGAGACGGGAGGATTGCAGGTTCAAGGACAGCCTCAGCAATGTAGCGAGACTCTCAGCAACCTGGCAAGACCCTGTTTCAAAATAAAAAAGAGATGGGAATGTAGCTCGGAGGTAGAATGCCTTGGGCTCAATTCCTAGTACCAGAGAGAGAGAGAGAGAGAGAGAGAGAGAGAGAGAGAGAGAGAGAGAGAGAAAAGGAATAAGCCCTCAGAAAATATTAAAAGTAATGTATTCTGGGGGGAAAATGGGTACTGTTCCTCTTATCTGGATAAATGGTAAAAAGAGTCGCCTACCTTTTCTTCTAATTCTTTGCTTCTTTCCCCTCACTTATTTTTTTTATCAGCAAATGAACTTGTAAAGGCCCAAATAAAATAGTTGATGTTAACTTATTCAGCAGATATAGCAACATCATTCTTTTTTTTTTTCAGTACTGGGGATCGAACCCAGAGGCATTCTACCTCTGAGCCCAGCCCTATTTTTTATACTTTATTTTGAAACAGGGTCTCACTAAGTTGCGGAGGGCCTCACTAAGTAGCTGAGGCTGGCCGCGAACCCAGATCCTCCTGTCTCAGCCTCCCAAGTACTGGGATTACAACCATGCGCCACTACACCTGGCAGAGGAGATACCATGATTACGATGGCAACATTATTCTAAAAGAAAAAAAGATGTTTAGTCATTCAAAAGCACTTGCTAAAACAATTGAGGTGGCTTAGCTTCAAGAAAAGAAGACTTGAGACAGGAGGAGCGCAGGTTCGAAGCCAGCCTCAAAAACTTAGCAAGACCCTCAGCAACTGAGTAAGACTCTATTTCAAAATAACAAATAAAAAGGGCTGGAAGTGTAGCTCAGAGATAAAATGTCCTAGGGTTCAATACCCAGTACCAAAAAAAAAAAAAAAAAACTTGACTGACCTTAAACTA
>PVJS01008187.1:19744-37374 GCA_004027185.1 Glis glis | reverse complement strand
CCACCACGCCTGGCTTAGCTGAAGATTTTTGAGGAACAAGTTTGTCAATCATTTCTTTAACCTTGGCCAAAATAGAAGTAAATGATCTTACAAGAAATTTCAGCAAAACAACAGAAAGACGGGATAGTAAGTGAGCCTGGGCGCCTGGGCACACTCAGGAGGAGAAGTGGGATGTTTGGACGAGGCTAGGTTCTTTATAACATCATAATTTTTAATCTCCTGAGTAATGAGTTTGATTTTATGTATAACAATAGCTTATGTTTGTAAAGCCTCCGTGTTCTCCTCTGGGCGTTTTTCTGCCCATTCGCCTCCGCTTAGATCCTGCTTTTTGCTGCTCGGGGGAGCCTCAGGCAGCCAGCAGACGACAGCGGCTCTGACCTGAAGCCCCTCTGCCCCCGGGGGCCTGGCAGGCGCAGGATGCAGGCTGCGACTGTCCCTGTAGCCATGGTGACCTCACAGCCGGCAGCTGCTCCCCTGCCACGCTGAAGGTGTCAGCAGGGCGGTGGGCGGTGGGCAGTGGGCGCCCCGCTGGGGCCGGAAGCCAGGGGAAGTCCTGGCCACTCACTCCACGGGGCTCCCGCCAGAAGTCGGGTTCGTTTGGGAGAACACTCTGCCAGAACAGAAGACCACCATGGAGGCCTTTTTTTCCCAAGTAAAAACTGAATATATATTTGCCGGGGAGGTGTACTGGGGATTGAACCCAGGGCTGTTCTGCCTCTGAGCTACACCCCCAGCCTTTTTTATTTTATTTTTTTTGAAACAGAGTCTTGCTAAGTTGCTGAGGGTCTCACTAAGTTGCTGAGACTGTCCTCGAACCTCTGATCCTCCTGTCTCAGCCTCCCAACTACTGGGATGACAGGCTGCAAGTGAAAACTGAATTCTGTGGAACGGTAGGTTTAATCCAAGGCTTCATCTCCTTGTCCACCTAGTATTTTGTCCCTTTTGCAACTGATGCTGGCTGACTGCTGGAGACCTTCCGGAGCCCTCCAGGCACAGGACCAGAAGGGGCAACTGCCCTTCTTCCTAACCACCTTTGGGCATTGGGCAATACTAGGCACCCCTGCCCTGCACGTCCAGCCCCTCAGCCACAAGCTGCAGGGCCGACACCCCCTACCTGTCACCTGGCGCCTGGCACACACAAAGCCGGGCTGGGGCCAGCGCCACGGAGCCTAACAGCTGGCAGCCCTCTCCGTCAGCCGGGAGGAGGGGAGGCCGGCCGGGAGGGGCTCTTGATGGGGAGTCTCCAGCAAGACATCTGCTTCCCTGGCCACCGAGGCTGAAGGGCGGATGCAGGAGACGGATGGGGGAGGGCAGGGCAGCCCTGCCAAGCACCAGCTCCCACCTCGGGGTGGCCACCGCCTGTCCCTTTCAATGCCTGTCTCTCCTCCCCTCCCCCTCGTCAGCTGGCGTCTCAGGAAAGAAGTATCACAAGCAAACTGTCACAGACAAACAAAGCTGGGCGCTGGCGGCAGGCCCAGCCCACGCTGCTCCTCAGACCCCCGCCCCAGCGCCGGCCAGGCCCACAGGCCCTTCCCTGAGCTCTGTCCCCACGCCAGGCAGCCGCTGGGCCCCGGCCAGGCGGGGGTAGGACGCCTCCCTGCCTCCCGTCAGGTGCCAGCAGGACTAATGAGCTGAAGCCCTGTAGGCCAAGTGCCCGCCTGGAGGAAGGGCCGGGACGGGGCTTGTCTCCCCACTAAATCATAGGTCTGGAGACTCCCCGGTGGCTCCTAAAGACACAGCTCTCCACCAAGCCAGCTTTTCTCATTCTCTTTTTCCTCTTCTTTTTTCTTTTTTGGTACTGAGGATTGAACCCAGGGATGTTTTGTGTCTGAGCTACACCCCCAGCCCTATTTTTTTAATTTTTGCGGTACCGGGGATTGAGCCCAGGGACATTCTACCTCCGAGCTACACCCCCGGCCCTATTTTTTTATTCTTTATTTTGAAACAGGGTCTCACTAAGTTGCGGAGGGCCTCACTAAGTACCTGAGGCTGGCTGCGAACCCGGATCCAACTGTGTCAGCCTCCCAAGTACTGGGATTACAAGCATGCGCCACCATGCCCGGCTTTTTTTTTTTTTTTTTTAATTTTGAAACAGTCTCGCTGAGTTGCTGAGGGTCTGGCTAAGTTGCTGAGGCTGGCCTCGGGCCTACACTCCTCCTGTCTCAGACTTCCAAGTACTGGGCTTACAGGCATGCCCGGCTTAGCTTTTCTCTTCTCTTAGCCGATACTCCTTGGACAGTGAAGTTTCAATTCCTGTGAGCTGGGGGAATTGGTTTTAGGGAGACAGCTAACTTTAAGGATCCAAAGCCACTTATGAGCTCCGTTAGAAAAAAGAAACTGTCTTCACTCCCTGATTAGCATAAGGATTTAAAAATAAACAAGCAAGCAATCTGGTCCTGGCCTGGCCAGGGAAGAACAGTTCATAAACTGATGGAGGGGCCCAGACATTTATGTTGCTCAGGCTCTTGGAGAAGTGGGATTTTCTTTTCTCCAGGTATGCTGCTGCTGCTGGTGCCCAAGATCTGAAAGCTGTAGCCACGCTGACAGGTGGCACACGCCTGTCATCCCAGTACTTGGGAGGCTGAGACAAGAGAATCACAGGTTCAAAACCAGCCTCAGCAACTTAGCAAGACCCTGTTTCCAAACAAAAAATAAAAAGGGCTGGGAGTGTGACTTGGAGGTAGAATGTTCCTGAGTTCAATCCCCAGTACAATTAAAAAAAAAAGATATGAAAGCTGTGGCTTGAGGGGAGGGACAGGAGGCACTGAGTGTGACCTCCAGGCCAGCCATGGAGAGGATGCTGTCCCTGGTAACTAGTGGGACTCCCAGCCACACTGTCCTGCTGGCCTAAGCGGTCCACGGATGCTCACTTTTGAATGTTCCCCGATTAGGGTACGACAGCCAAGTGACGAGATGCCACTACCCACCATGAGCCCCTGACTCAGACTGGCCCCGCTGGCTGCCCGTACCTCGGCGCTATCCTTTGTCTGCCCACTGGCCTGTTCTGTTGTTTTGTTTTATAGATTAGACTCTAATCTACCTTCTCACCCTCCTGGTGACTCAGAGACAGGTCAGGAGGACCAGGCTCTAGAGTTGTCTTCTAGGGGGCCACAGCACAGTCTCTCTGCCCCAGGACAGAGCTCCCCCCCATGCATTGCTTCCCCTGGGTCATCAGCCACCTGCAGCATACTGGTCCCTGGGACCCCCCAGCCCTGATTATGAATTCTGTGAATCTCACAGTGTTTTAGTTAGCTTTTACCTCACTGTGACCAAAATACCTCACAGGAACAACTTAGAGGGGGAAAGGTTTATTTGGCTCAAGTTTTCGAGGTTTGGTCTATGGTTGGCCGGCTCCAAGGCAGGAACATCATGGCGGCAGGGCGTGGCAGCAGAAGGCTGCTCAGCGGCTGGGAAGCAGAGAAAGGAAGGCACCAGAGGCATGTATGTAGTCCCCAAGGCCACATCCCCAGTGACCTCTTCCCTGTCTCCCGCCCCACATCTCCTGCCGTTGTGGAGAACCGTTCCCCGCTCGGCCATCCATCCATCTCCAGGGCCCCCAGGCACAGCCTGGCGCGAGCGGGGCTGGTTTCCTCGGCGCTTCGGCCTTCCTTCTCACGTTCCGCACCAAAGCAAAAGGAACGTGCTTTTATTTCATAAGGAGAACAGGGGAAAAAAACATTTAGCTAAATACACCAAAGGGGCTTTGATCTCCCAGGAGTTCCATGACGGAGCTGAATGTGAGGACGATCAAAGAAAAAATAAAAATAAATCAATGGACTCTGTTTTGCGTCACCCTCTTGCCAGCTCTTACTTGGACCTCTTAGTCCTCCTCCGGCATTGCACCCCACGTCCCTGGAGGCCAAGGAAAAAGGGCGTCTCCGTCCACATTCTCACCACTGTGAGCTAAACACCCGACAAACGACACTCAGAGGACGGAAGGTTCGTTTGTTTCCAGGTCTGGAGATGCCGGTCCATACACACAGTCCATCCCACGAGCTGCCAAGCGGGAGCCAGGCTCCGGGTCCTCAGGGCATGATGGAGGGGGCAGGGAGGGGCACGTATGTAGCCCCCAAGTCCACACCCCCAGGGACTCCGGGACTGACTCCAGAGCGTAAGGTAGGTCCAACGGACATTCCACTTTCAAACCCGAGCGGTGGCCATGGTACTGTTCTGTTTACCAGGAAATTCGGGGGCTCACCAGGGCGTCCATGAGTAGCCACTCGCCTCCTCTGAACCTCCTTTTCCCTGCAAGGCAACGAGGGCGGCTGTGGAGAATAAAGGGGAAGAACAGGGAAAGGTCTGGAAGGCTGAGTTTCAGAGCATGGTGGGTGACCGTGAGCCTGCAGAGGCTGCCCCTGGGAAGCAGAACCTGGAGCCAGGAGGAGCCATGACATCACCCAGCTCCTCTTCAGCCTCCCGGTCCCTTCCTCTTCTTCACGCTGCCCCCGTGTGTTCCTGCTATGGGCTGAATTGTGTCCCCACAAAATTTATACTTTGTGTCGGGCATGGTGGCCCATGCTTGTAATCCCAGTACTTGGGAGGCTGAGGCAGGAAGGTCACAGGTTCGCGGACAGCCTCAGCAAGTAATGAGACTCTCATCAACCTAGTGAGACCCTGTTTCAAACTAAACATAAAATAGGTCTGTGGGTGTAGCTCAGAGGTAGAATGCCCCTGGGTTCAATCCCCAGTACCACACACACACAAAAATTTATACTTTGTTTTTTGTTTTTGTGATACTACGGATAGAACCCCAGGGGCCTTCTACCTCTGGGCTACACCTCCAGCCCTATTTTATTTCTTATTTGGAAACAGGGTTTCACTACATTGCTGAGAGCCTCACAAAGTTGCTGAGGCTGGCTTTGAACCTGCGATCCCCCTGTCTTAGCCCCCCTAGTACTGGAATTACAAACATGTGCCACCACGTCCAGGCAATACTTTGAAGTGCTAACCCCCAGTATCTCAAAATGTGACTGTATTTGGAGATAGGGCCTTTAAAGAGGGAATTAAGGCCAGCACCGTGGCATATGCCTGTAATTCCAGTACTTGGGAGGCTGAGACAGGAATATCATGGTGCGAGGCCAGCCTCAGCAATTTAGGAAGACCCTGCCTTAAAATAAAAAACAAACTATACCATTTCCTGTCCATTAAAATTTTTAAAGGAAAAAATAAATTAATTATTTTTTTAAAAGGGGGCTAGAAGCCGGACACGGTGGCGCATGCTTGCAATCTCAGTACTTGGGAGGCTGAGACAGGAGGATCGCAGGTTCAAAGCCAGCCTCAGCAATGTAGTGAGGCTCTCCACAATTTAGTGAGACCCTGTTTCCAAATAAATAAAATCAGTCGGCGTGGTGGCACACACTTGTAATCCCAGTACTTGGGAGGCTAAGACTGGAGGATCCAGGTTCGCGGCCAGCCTCAGCTACTTAGTGAGGCCCTCCCACAACTTAGTGAGATCCTGTTTCAAAATAAAGAATAAAAAATAGGGCTGGGGGCAGAGCTCGGAGATAGAATGCCCCTGGGTTCAATCCCCAGTACTGCAAAAAAATAAAAGAAAGAAAATCGGTCTAGGGGTGCAGCCCAGAGGTAGAAGGCCCCTGGGTTTCACCCCCAGTACCACAAAAAAATAAATAAATAAAAGAGGGGCTTAAGTCGGGCGTGGTGGTGCACGCTTGTAATCCCAGTACTTGGGAGGTGGAGACCGGAGGATCCGGGTTCGCGGCCAGCCTCAGCTACTTAGTGAGGCCCTCCACAACTTTGTGAGACCCGGTCTCAAAATAAAGAATAAAAAAATAGGGCCGGGGGTGTAGCTCGGAGGTAGAACGCCCCTGGGTTCAATCTCCAGTACTGCAAAAATAAATAAATTGAAAGGAAGAAAGGAAGAAAGGAAGAAAGGAAGGAAGGAAGAAAGAAAGAAAGAAAGAAAGAAAGAAAGAAAGAAAGAAAGAAAGAAAGGGGAGGGCTTGGGTGTAGCTTGGAGGTAGAATGCCCCTGGTTCAATCCCCAGTACAAAAAAAAATTAAAAAAAGTAATTAAGTTAAAATGAGGCCCTTAGAGTGAACCTAATCCAATGTGATGGTGTTTATGAGAGATCAGGACAGGAGCACACACAGAGGAAGTACCACGTGAAGACACGGGAGAAGGTGGCGTTCTCAGGCCAAGGAGAGGCCTCTGAAGACGCCGTCCCCGCCTCTGAAGACGCCGTCCCCGCATCACCTGGACCTCGGACTCCGCTGCCCGAGCTGTGCGGAGCTGTCTGGCTGGCTAGGCCACCGGGTCTCGCTACGCTGCTCTAGGAGGCGCCCAAGGAGCGAGTTCTCACAGCGCTCTTGCCAGGCAGGGCTGGCCAGCGGGGACACTTTCCATCTCCGATGTCCCCTGCAGGACATGTGGCTAAGACACTCTGGGGGGCAGCAGGCGATGACGCGCTGCAGCATGTCTCAAGAGTGTGTCCTCATAGATCTGTCGGTGTCGCCTGGGCTGACTCCTGAGCTCACCCACAGAGATTCCAAATCAACAGCCAGGGCTGGGGCTGGGAATCGGCGCTGTCAGCGCCGAAGGACCCTGTTCGAGAACGGTGACCGGCTTGCCATGGCGAGACAGTGACCTGCACTTCACAGGTCGGGTCTTAAATGTGGATGATGATGACGGTCAGGATATTACAATACAGAGCTCCTCCGAAGGCACAAAACCTTCGAGGACCCCTCTGCACTGTCCGATGGCCCCTGACCGCCACTGCCACTATCTAATGGAGCCCAGTGAAAAACAACCTCTGCTCAGAGTCACCAGTCACAAGACATCGGCGCTGAAAGGCGCCGTTAGAGACGTCGAGTTCAAGCCCCTCCGCCTACCTGTAAGAAGACAGCATTGGTAACCTTGCCGGGACCACGTAACCAGGAGGGCTGGGACCTGTCTGAGTTTCCCTGTTTCCTGTGTCCTTCTTGCTTCCCCGAGGGCTTTATTAAACCCCACTGCCATTTCTAAATGTGACCCTGATGGCAAAGAAAAGAAGGCTACGTTAGGGTTCACCGAGCACCTGTGTGTCAAACTCATGGTGCGCAATATCTCATTTAATCTTCCCGATAACCCTGTCACATCCGACCTCATTTCCCCCATTTTATGTGAGAGAGACCATCCTAAGCCACGAGGACGAGAAAGGTGGGGCTGAGACTCACCCGGGTCAGCCCAACTCCAAGGCCCAGGCGGCCCACGGTTTGGGGGTGAGAAGCCTGTTCTTTTCGAACTTCTGCGGGAGCTGGATGAGCCCCAGGGACTCTCCTACTGAAATGGTACCCCCAGATTTTATCCATTCTCTCTGTGGCCACAGCCCGGCCTGGTCAGGAGTCCCCCTTGCCCCCCTCATGGCTGCCTGAGCTGGGCCAGCAAGAGAGCTGGGTATGGCTTTGCCAGTGCCCCTGGGTTCTCCTGGAAGCCAGCTCTCAGATGACACCATCCTGGGTACCAGGAACAGCGCATCGCTGGCAGCGGAGGGGACAATTCATAAGAAGGACTCCCTGAGGGTTTGGCAGACATGACATCAGGATGCGACTCTTCGCTGGACAGTCCCGGCTGCCATGTTGAACATAGACCAAAGGAGGGCCAGGGCAGAAGCCTGGTGACCCATCGTTGGCCATGACTCCAATCCTGCCAAGGCCCGGCGTACGCTGGTCAGCAACCGCAGATGGGGTGCTTGGCCACCTCGGGACAGAGCTTGTGGGACCCAGCCCCAGGCCCTGGGGAGGTGTGCACAGGCCACAGAGGACTTGCTTTGCAGCCGTCCTGAGTCTTGGAAGGCTGGAAGCCAGAGGCGGCCGGGTCAGGAGGGAATGAACAGCAGCTACCAGGCACAGCATCCGGGTCACGGCAGGCCGCGGGAGAACTGGTGTGATATCAGTACTCACTACATGAAGAGTTATGGAATTAAATTAAACCATCCATACAGAGCGCTTCCCCGTGCCTGCCTCGTGGTAAACGCTCAAATGACACATTCTCCAATGACGGTATCATTAAAACGAGTATCATGTAGGCGCACAAGACCTTCTGCTCCTAAACCTGTAAACAAATTTAGGGTGAGTGAAAAGATACCCTATCCCCTTTAGGACCGAAAAAAGTAAGTTTGTGTCCTCCGACTTAAACTCAGGGTCCCCAGGCTTTGCAGAGAACGCCGACCTTTTAGGTAGTTAACACCCTTGCATGAAAAGGGGGCCGGTCGATTCTCAGGAGCACCATTTTATAATCCCCATGATCTGGCCAAAGGATTTGCCTTCAGGGGGGTCTAAAACAAAGTATCCAGGTGTGTGGAAATCTCCCTCCCCTGCTGCAGGGCTGCAGGCTCCAGCCTCGGAGGGCGAAGGCCGCCTCCCTGCACCCAGGCAGCAGGAACCTTCCGGATACAGATGAAGACGGGCGAGGCTGCCCCTCGTCCTGGCTGGGATTCACAAACATCCGAGCCAGGAGGCTGTCTCGGGCTGTCTGGGTGGGTGCCAGGGGATGTTCTCTATTGTCTTATGGAGAACAAGCTCCGGGGCCATTTTCTTTTCTGAAAAGATCTTCATTTCCACACGAATTGCAATGTCAGATCTGCCTTGGCCGTTCCTGGCCCCGCTAATCTACCTCCTGCTCCTGGCTAGACACAGCTAGTCCTAAATTAACAGGGAAAAACAGAGCTCTCCCAATGATGTCCGTGTCTTGTCTAGGGTCATTATAGAGTTTGGAACAAATCCCAAATAGGCCTCAGCTGCTGTGGGTGCCAACATGAATCAGCACCCCGTTTTCCCAGTTCACCTCCATTCCTGTGTGGATTTGAAATGTCCCCTCAAGATCTAGGAGTCGAAGGCTCAGTCCCCAGCTGATGGTGCTATTGGGAGGTGTGGAACCTTCAGGAGGTGGGGCCTAGTGGGAGGAAGTTAGGTCATTGGAGTGAGCCCTTAAAGGGATACTGAGGCACCAGCTCCTCTGAAAGGCCCTTTCTTTATTCTAGTACTTACTGAGGCAAAAGCAGTTCGGGGCTGGAGCTGGCCATATGTGAATGGAGAATGGGGAGTGTGCAAGGTGAAGGGTTCTGATGATGGAGGAAGGTATGTGGGGCGGGACTGGGCATGGTATGAAGACAGCCCAGCACATCTCACAGTCAGATGGGTTCAGTAGGGTTGTGGCCCATCAGAGTGTAGAGGCAGGAGTTTCTGTTTCTAAGAATTCAGTGCGAAACCAGGAACCATCTTGGGTTCTAAGCATAGATGCAATGAAGAAAGCACATTTTTCCAAGAGTGGGAACAGGAGGAGATTTGGTTTACTAAAAGGCTCACAAAACGTATTCAAAAAAGAGTCCTCGAGGCCCCTTCATACCATCCCAGCCCCTTCTCTAACTTCCTGTGAAAGTTAAGATTGCAAAGTTGATGTATTTCAAATGGGCCCATTTTCGACTTGGTGTCATTTGTGGTGGGTCTGTGTGATGACAATGACAGGGGAAAATGCAATTGTTTAAAATCAGGAGTAAAGCCTGGGGCATTGGCACACACCTGTAATCCCAGTACTTGGGAGGTCGAGACAGGAGGATCACAGGTTTGAGGCCAGTGCACATTAACTTAGCAATACCCTCGTTTTCTTTCTCTCTTTCTTTTTTTTTTTTTTTTTTTTTTTTTTTTGGTGGTACCAGGGATTGAACCCAGGGGCATTCTACCTCTGGGATACACCACCAGCTCTATTTTTTATTCTTTATTTTGAAACAGGTTCTCGCTAAATTGTGGAGGGCCTCACTAAGTAGTTCAGGCTGGCCACGAACCCGGATCTTCCTGTCTCAGCCTCCCAAGTACTGGGATTACAAGCATGCACCACCATGCCCAGCCAAGACCCTCGTTTTCAAAATAAAAAATAAAAATAGGAGCCAGGTGTAGTGGCACACACCTGTAATCCCAGTACTTGGGAGGCTGAGACAGGAGGAGCGCAGGTTGGAAGCCAGCCTCAGCAACTCGGTGAGACCCTGTTTCAAAATAAAAAATAAAAAGGACTGGGGGTGTAGCTTAGAGGTAGAAAGTCCCTGGGTACAATCCCCAGTACCACACTAATTAATTAATTAGGTCTGGAGGTGTAGCTTAGAGGTAAAATGTCCCTGGGTACCATCCCCAGTACCACAAAAATAAAGTTTAATCCTGAGGGGGAAACCAGCCTGGGTGCAGACCAACTTACATCGCTGCTTCCTCTGAACACTAAAGGCAGTCCTCGGCGAGAACTGTATCCACTTAAGGAGAAGACGCTAACCTCTACACTGTACTAAAAGGGTTAACTTTTATTATCAGCTCTATAGTCCCCTGGTGGCCAGAAGATAGGGGCGCATCACATTAAGTGCGGGCGAAGGAGGCAGCAGCCCTGTGAGGTCGGGAATCATCCTGGGGTTAGAGAGGGCTGCATCCTGATTGGGTAGCCGTGCTGCGCTGTCCCCGAGGTCAGGAGGGTCATAAATACAGGAGGGACGGAAAGACAGATCATGGAGCATGCGGATGCCGCGGGCGCTGGGGAAGGGGGTCAGGCGGGCGCTCCGGGCTCAGCTGGCTGGACCGTGATCCCAGCTGGAGGGTGCAGGCCGGGGCGAGCCGGTCGGTTAGGGCGTGGGGGGCGGAGGCCTGGGGTGGGCGAGGGCGGAGTGGGTGGTGGCAGCTGACCCAGGCGCCGTGGGTGTCCCTGTGCTCTCGGGCAGGGCAGGTGGGCAGGTGGGCGGGCTGGGGCGGGGCGGGGGCCCCCAGCTCACCCCAGGCCGAGTGCAGGTGCATAGATTTATGGAGCAGGCGGCCCTAGTGTCTCCGTGGCTGTCCGGGTGGGATGACGGTCCTCACGGAGGCAATGGCGTCCCTGCTCCGTCAAGGACCAGCCCGAGGCACTGCACCCGGCGCCGCGCCGCCGTCCCTCCGAGGCCTCCGCAGAGTGACCCCGAGGCCGCTTCTTTTCGGGCAATATCCATCAAAGTCCTGTTGCTGGCAGCCGCGGCCGGGAAACCGCGCGCGCCATACTAATGCGCTGGGGGAAGCGCGAGCTCGTGGAAAGTGACAAATGACAGCAAAGCCCCGGGTGGGGCGAGGTGGCTGGGGGCGGGGCCTCGCCGGCGTTCGCTGATCGACAGGCGCACGGCGCGGTAACCACGGTGACCACGGCGCCCGCCTCCCGCCCCGCCCTCCGCGGCTCCGCCCCGCCCCGGACGCCCCGCCTCCCAGCGCTCCCCATTGGCCGTCGGCTCCGGCGCTCCCGGAAACCACCAATCAGCGGCCGCGTCTCCTTACAAAGGGTGAAGAGACACCTCGTGGCAGAGGCCGCGCTCTGCGGGAGAAGCCAGGCTGATGGCTTAATTGAAGTGAACGTAAACTCCAGTCGGAGAGGCAAAGCGCGAACACCATTACCTAATCGTCTGCTTAAGGGAGCACCGCGAGGGCCCGGGCGGCCCCTCATAACCAGCCCGGGCCAGGATTGTGCTCCTCCTGGCTCTCTGCTTCCTCCCACTTAGGACTGCACAGTCTGTCCCGCCCTTCCCAACTCCAAATTTTTTAGGAGCTGCAGAGTCTGAGTCACTCTCTGGAAGTCAGCGCTGTTTAACATTCAGGCCTGAACCCTGAAACACCGAATGGGAGGCGGATTTCACTTTGCTTTTTTCTTGGCCTCGGTCTGCGGAGAAAGAAATAGCTGTCTCATTTTCCTTTGCCGGAGGGAAAAAATCAATAGGTGTTTAATCTGCAAGGGGGATGAATTTCCCGTCAAACCCAAGGAGCTGTGGGACGGCTCTGGGCTGAGGATTGATAGAACTGTCGGGTGTCAGAGCCAGCAGGGGCCATAAATAACCCAGCCTGACCCCTGGGCTTTACAGAGGAGGCGTCAGACCCAGAGATGCAAGGGGACTTGTGCAAGGCCACCCAGCTGTCACAGCGGGGGTAGAAATCACTGCCCTTTGTGCCACACCATGCTGGACACTGGCTACTCGCTCCCCTAGGGAACCCCAGGTTTGCTGTCTCTCCTCCTCTTCCTCCTCCTCCTCCTCCTCCTCTTCCTCCTCCTCTCACACAGCCCAATAATAATTGGCGATGTGCAAGCCCAGCCCTTGGAACCTCAGAGGCAACGACAAAGCTGAACTCTCTGATCCTAGCAAAAGTGGATTCCGTGAAGAAGACTTCTTCAACGAGGCCAGGATCTGAAGCTCCGAGGCCGCCGGGGCTCTGCAACCTACAGGCTTTGACTGTAGCGCTCTAGAAGCAGCTGATTTCACAAGTTTTCACAGCCTGAAGGAGCAGAGCGATGGAGCAGTAGGTTAGCAGTGTCGGGACTGACGGCCAGCTTCTCTTATTTCCCAAATGACCCAACCCCACAACACAGAGCTCAGTGGGCTTGGGATCTGAAAAGATGTGCTGCCGCCCCACGATGGGTTTCCCCATTTCACCCACCCCACCCCAACTCCCTCTACCTGCTTCTTGGGCGGCTTCCTTCCGCTCCCCCAGCACCAAGCATTTATCGCAGACTCTCCAAACGATGCAGGCGTTGGGCGAGTTCACAGAGATGCCCTTGGAGAGCTGACAGTGGGACTGGACAGACAACGCCTGCACTTAAGGACAAACAGCACAGCCCACCTGAAAGGCTCCCCCGCCTTCGCCAGTCTGCGGGTTCAAATGAGGGCACATCAATATGAATGCCCAAGCTGGGCGTGGTGGCGCACGCTTGTAATCCCAGTACTTTGGGAGGCAGAGACCGGAGGATCCAGGTTCGCGACCAGCCTCAGCTCGCTCGCTCTCTCTCTCTCTCTCTCCCCATCTCTCTCTCTCTCTCTCTACTTAGTAAGGCCCTCCACAACTTTGTGAGACCCGGTTTCAAACTAAAGTATAAAAAATAGGGCCAGGGGTGTAGCTCGGAGGTAGAACACCGCTGGGTTCAATCCCCAGTACCGCAAAAAAAAAAAAAAAAATATGAATGCCCAGGTGTGAGTGACACAGCACCTCCACCAGCAACACTACAGGACTGGGGGTGCCTCCCGGCCCTGCGGGAGCTCGAGGTCATAGAGTGCCCCTGTGTGCTTCTGAGCTGTCTGATCCAGGGCCTGAAAAGCCATTTATTTATTTATTTTTAATATTTTTTTTCGGAACTGAGGATTGAACCCAGGGGCATTCTACCTCTAAGCTACACCATCACCACCAGCCCTGGTATTATTTATTTATTTATTTATTTATTTATTTATTTATTGTGTGTGTGTGTGTGTGTGTGTGTGTATGTGTGTGTTACTGGGGATTGAACCCAGAGGCATTCTACCTTTGAGCTACACCCCCAGCTCCATTTTATTTCTTATTTGGAAACAGGGTCTCACTAAGTTGCTGAGAGCCTCACTAAGTTGCCGAGGCTGGCTTTGAACCTGCAATCCTCCTGTGTCAGCCTCCCAAGTTCTGGGATTATAGGTACGCCCCACCATGCCTGGCTTGAAAAAGCTATTTAAAGTTTCCACTTCCCCATTGCCTCTGGTGGCTCTGCCCCATCCCCTTGGGACTCCTGCCATTATCTTGGGGATCCCGGAACTGCTGAACCTCTAAAGAGTCCAAACATGCCATTGCCCTGTAGGCCGACCGCAGTGGGGACACAGCAGGCTCCATGCAGTGTCCTATGAGTCCTGCTGTCAGCCAGCCAGACTTAGTTCCATTCCCTAGGGGACACCAGCTGTTCTCTCTATTCCCCAGGGGGTACTCAGGTATTATAACATCAGTCCTGATGAGAAAGCTAAGAAAGGAGCTAGAATGCCTGAAAGCAAGCTGGGCACGGTGGCGCACCCTTGCAATCCCAGCACTTGGGAGGCTGAGACCGGAGGATCCAGGTTCGCAGCCAGCCTCAGCTGCTTAGTGAGGCCTCCGCAACTTAATAAGATCCTGTTTCAAAATAAAGAATAAAAGCTGGGCGTGGTGGCGCACACGTGTAATCCCAGTACTTTGGGAGGCGGAGACCGGAGGATCCGGGTTCATGGCCAGCCTCAGCTCTCTCTCTCTCTCTCTACCTAGTGAGGCCCTCTGCAACTTCGTGAGACCCAGTTTCAAAATAAAGTATAAAAAAAAAATAGGGCTGGGGATGTAGCGCGGAAGTAGAACGCCCCTGGGTTCAATCCCTGGTACCAAAAAAAAAAAAAAAACCAGAAGAAAATGTCTTGAGTGCATTTTTTTTCCATCCTACACAACAAAGTCCAAAATCTTTCCCACCATGTGCCGAGCAGAGCCTACGCCATCCTGAGTCAGTACTGGCTCCTTCGTGTGACCTAGACTTTGGGTGCCCGCTCAGCCTGCACTGGGGACGCCATGGTGCACAAGACGAGCAAGACAAGGGCCATGCTCCGTGAGGCCTCCCGACGCCAGGCGGCTGCGAGAAGCACAGGCAGGGGTCCCCCGAGCAGGGACAGTGCTGAGCCTCAGGCGGGAAGCAGGGGACCCGCGAAGAAGATGCCCAGCCTGGACCTCCAGGGACAAAGGGAGGTTGGAGGAGAGGCAGGGCCGGATCTCACGGAGCCTGGGAATCGAATGTGAGCAGTTGGGATTTTATATGAAGTATGATGAAAAGCCACTGCGGGGTTCTCAGTCAGGAGAGGCATGGCCTGACCCTGTCAACACAGCTCTGGCCGCCGAGTGGCGAATGACCTTAGCGTTATGGGGGGGTCCTCATGGCATTGTCTTGGGAGAAGGGTTGGTTCTGTGGAGAGTCCACATGGAGCAGTCCCCTGTGGGGACACAGCTCAGGACCGGCGGGGGCCTCGGCTTATGCTGAAAAGAATTTCAGCACTAGCCAAAGACATAGAGGTTTCTTTAAGAAAGCAAGAAATACACATTCAATGGAGAATACAGACCATTTCCAGAGTGAGAGACGCCTTTGGGGGTTCCTGACTCTTATAGGAGACTTTCTTGAGGGGTGGGTGGGAGGCGGTATGTGAGGATGACGTCAGTCCGGTAGTCATGAGCTGACTTAGGGTGTTGGGTCATCTCCGGTCCCCATGGGGCCTTCACTGTCTTATCATAGGCATCTCTTTTGTTTAGAGCATTCAGGGATGGCTGACAGCGCCACGGAGGTTGCTTTTTGTGTGACCTCTGTGGTCTGATCAACAGCCAGCTCTCCTGCTTAACTATTCCTAGTTTGGATAGTTAATAGTTCAAGGTGTTTTGTGAGGGAATTTCCAGCACGGTGTGAGGGCCACCTTTCCCGTTCTTTTGTGTGGTCTCTGTTGTCTGGTCAGTAGATACCTCTTTGAGGATAGTCAACAGTACTCAGGATAATTAGTAAAAACTTGTAAATTCCCCAGAAACTTGGGACTCACAGGCCTGGCTGAGGAGTCAGGGTATCGGGAAATTTTGCCACAGACTTCCACATTAAAGTTACATTTAAGCCGGGCGTGGTGGCGCATGCTTGTAATCCCAGTACTTGGGAGGCTGAGACAGGAGGATCGCAGGTTCACAGCCAGCCTCAGCTACTTAGTGAGGCCCTCCACAACTTAGTGAGACCCTGTTTCAAAATAAAGAATAAAAAATAGGGCTGGGGGTGGAGCTCAGAGGTAGAACGCCCCTGGGTTCAATCCCCAGTACCGCAAAAAAAAAAAAAAAGTTACATTTACCTTGTTTTTCCTTTATGTCTCCTTTCTACATATTATTATTTTATTTCTCCTATCCTACCTGTGCATGAGGAGGGGAAATCCATTCACTTGTTTTATCTTATAGCAAGTAAGGCGGCACTGGAGAGACTTCTCAAAGCAGGGCCTTCCTGAACAAAGACAGCAAGGGCTTTCCTTTTTTGGGGTGGGGGGAAGCTTGTACATGTTCGCATAGGAAAGGCTGGTGACTGGCTGCGGGGCTGGCATGGAGGACAGGAATGCCTCTGGGTGGAGAATTTAGTACTAGAACAAGCAGGTTGACTCTAGGTCCCCTAACAAGACGAAGTCAAGTAACTAAAGATCTTAGCTGCTTCCTCCTAAGTTACTTTAGAGGGGGCCTTATCTGAAACAATTTCTTTTCTCTGTGGTTCTGGTAATTAACCCCAGTGCTGTTCTACCTCTGAGCCACACCCTCAGCCCTGTTTTATTGTATTGTATTGTATTGTATTGTATTTTGAAACAGGGTTTGAGGCCAGTCTTAGCAATTTAGTGAGACCCTCAGCAATTCAGCATGACACTGTTTCAAAATAAAATAGGGCTGAGGGCTAGCACGGAGGTAGAATGCCTCTAGGTTCAACCTCCAGTACAAGGGTGCGGGCCACATTTCTGCTCTGATGGAGGAAGAGATGGGGAACAAGACGTAGCTGGGCGTCCCCACTGCTTAGGAGATCGCGCTTCCTGACTCCCGTGGGCGCCATCTCTGCTGTCTTAGGGCGACTGAGAGTGTCCTGCACATGGCTGCTGGTGTTCCCGAGTTTCCCAGATGCCGCCCACGTGGCTGAGTCGGCTTCCTCCCTCTGGCGTGTGAACAATCAAGGAACCACGCTTCCCAGAGGCAGAAGTCTCTCCCGACTCGCCCCAGCCTCTGGGAGGGATGACCACCGTCCTGCGCCATCCTGCACCAGCTGCAACCAGACACCAGAAGGCCCGGTCAGAGGAAATCGGAGTCAAGCAAACCCGAGGGCTGCGGACACGCCAATAGCACAGGCTCTCTGTAGGAAAACTGTAAAGTCTGTAAAGGAGTAAGTATAAAATATCCCCCCAAATAAGCATGCTCTGAGTAAACATTCCCACTTCCGTAGGAAAGAAGCAGAAACGCGGCTAAGGATTTACAAGATGCTTACTGTAAGCCAGCGCGGAGGTGCCCGCCTGTAATGCCAGTCCTTGGGAGGCTGAGACAGGAGGATTGCAGGTTTGAGACCAGCTTTAGCAACTTAGCGAGACCTTCAGCAAATTAGCAGACCCTGTTTCAAAATAAAAACTAAATAAGAGGGCTGGGGGTGTAGCTCTGAGGTAGAAAGACCCTGGATTCAATCTCCAGTTTTTTTAAAAAAAAGTAAAACAATTAGAAATAACCAAAGTACCCAACAATAAGGAAGAAATGGTCTCCTGTACTTTGGGTACTGGGGATTGGACCCAGGGGCACTCTACCACTGAGCTCTACCACAGCCCTTTTTATTTTGAGACGGGTCTCGTTAAATTGTCCAGACTGGCCTTGAACTTGCAATCCTCCTGCCTCAGCCTCCTGAGTAGCTAGGATTACAGGATCAATTATTTCTTTTTTTTTCTTTTTTTTCAGTACTGGGATTGAACCCAGGGGCATTATGCCTCCGAGCTACACCTCAACTGTATTTTTTTATTCTTTATTTTGAAACCGGATCTCACTAAGTTGTGGAGGGCCTCACTAAGTAGCTGAGGCTGGCCACGAACCCGGATCCTCCGGTCTCAGCCTCCCAAGTACTGGGATTACAAGCGTGTGCCACCATGCCCAGCTGGATCAATTATTTCTTTTTTCTTTTCTTTTTTTTTTTTTTTTGCGGTACCGGGGATTGATACCAGGGGCGTTCTACCTCCGCGCTACACCCCCAGCCCTATTTTGAAACTGGGTCTCACGAAGTTGTGGAAGGCCTAAGTAGAGAGAGAGAGAGAGACAGGGGGAGAGAGAGAGAGAGCGAGAGAGCTGAGGCTGGCCACGAACCTGGATCCTCCAGTCTCC